>JAXAVZ010000269.1:0-57770 GCA_034621355.1 Mycalesis mineus | reverse complement strand
CGATCGTCGTCTGTTACCTGGCTGTATCTCATGAACCGTGATGACTAAACAGGTACCTACCAAGTAGTAATCGACAAAGATTTATAATTCACTAGAGGACACCCGCCATTACACCGCTAAGTATCTCGGCACGAAATGTGGTCCATGTGTTATTCGGATTATTTTAATAATAATATCTTTAATATCTTTCTTTACTTGCTGCAATGTAGTACAATATGGATTTTATAAATTAATTTGCAACTTACATTCAACCATATTACATGGTGTGCAATATTCATTGAAATTATACATCAATAAAAGTAAATTATAATAATTAAACTTAAATCTGTTATAAAATATATAGTGTACTTTACATTATTAAAATTAATTAAAATGAGTATTAAAATGTTAATTGAATTAATTATTAAGATATCAGTTAAACAATATTATTGTATTTGTATGTCATTATAAATAATTAATTATTTTAAAAGTTCATTAGTACTATAAAAGAAAGCTTTTACTTACTAGCCAGTCAAATAATTATTTTCTAAATAGTGTAAGAGCCTTGATTGGGTTCGGTATACTGGTGTAATGTTAACAACTTGATAGATACACATCCCAGGGCAATTCTTCAGAAATAATTTCGTTCTAGGAAAATTATTTAACACTATATCATTGGGAAGTCTTGTATTCTCCGATGCATATTAAATTTTATACTCAAAAAGTTGCTCGTATTTTTAACAAAACACACATATCGAACACATACAGGCTACGACCGGCTATGAGCTTACACCCTACCTAAATCACATGAGTAGATAGAAGGAACAGAGACAAAGTTTTATACTACCGCGCGAATCAGTTGCACTACTACAAGCACCCGGGGCATGTGTGAGTGACCACCAGCCGCTTGTCGCGTAGATACGCGGCGAGACGGGAAAAAACCGGTTTACGCGGGCACAGTTAGTTGACAATCTTAGGGTCATGTCAGTGCGACACGTTTGTTTCGTTGTTTACCTATTGTGACAACCCTACCGAAATAGGTAACAATTTTGCACGTTCTTAAGCACTTTGCCTCTGTTCCTTCTATCCACTTATGTGCCTAACTGTACTTATTTTATACGTCACTAATTCGAATCTCCAATTCCAAGCGAATGAAGATTCAATCTGATTGAGTTATTTGAATAGATTGGTCAGCAGCTAAATGCTAATCTCCAGAATTCCAGATTAGTCAATTTGTTTCACCTGAATAGTTTGAACATAGTTGATCTATCTTGATCTTAATAGTGTTAGTGATTCACTGAACAAGGGGTTTATTTCCTATATATACTTAGACACAGTAGATCGTTCGTTGGTTTGCCTTCTATCACCAGGTCCTGGGCGCGAATCCTGGCTCGTGTTGTGAAATAATTCTAAGTTTTCTTGTTTTATGAAATGCTTACTAAATTCTAAGCCTAGAGTTGATATGTCGGTGGTGTTATATCTGATAGTGATCTTTAATGAATTGAACATTTTCACCCGCAGTCGACCAGCGTGATGATATGCTCCCTATCACCTCTTCTACAATGACGGAGGCCTGGTGGAGCCGTGTATAGGTTGATGAGGATGCGTACAACCCGTGACCTCATAACCCAAAGCCATGTACGCCAAGCACAGGATCAGCGAGGCAGGCATTTGTATTAATGGTATTACGAAACTATTTTCGAATTATCTATAGTTGAGCCATCGAAAGGACAGAAAACAAATAAAACATTTTTGAAAATTGACATTTTTGCTACGAGGGATAAGGACAGAGATAATATTCATCCGCTGTCTGTCCTCAGCTTGCGTTTATTCCTATTAAAATGAACCTCTTTACCTATAAATTGGTAAAAAAAACGAAGAACTCAGACTGCTGACATGCGGTCCGAAAAAATTTTTAACAAAAAATAGAACCGACTCAAAACGTAAAAAATAACTGTGTCATTTAGTTGCTTTAATTTACTTAAGCATATCTATGAAGTCGGTGCCAGCCAGTTTAAGGTACATTTATTTTACGTAGTAAAACAGTTCGTGGGTTCTAGGTAACATCCTTAAAGTAGAAACCTTGGCTGGCACCGACTCCTAGATATGATTAAGTAAATTTTAGTACGTTTTGAGTCGGTTCTATTTTTTGTTAAAGATTTCTATTTCTTACTTTTCAGTGATTTATCGCCACGCAACGTACTCGTACTATACTGTCATAGTATATTATACGGCACTCGTAGCCGAAAAAGCTACCAATGTCGAGACAAAAACCGAAATCGCTGTAAGCGTGCTTACAATATTTGAAGAGTTCCTTCAATTTCCCCAGAATATCATCATCAGATCCTAACATGATGACAATGGGACCTTGGATGTATGCCCTTTCTAATAAAAAAAGAATTATCAAAATCGGACAACTCTGTAAAAAGTTATGCGTGGTCATACATAAAAAAAAAACAAATATATATATACGTGTCGAATTGAGAACCTCCTCCGTTTTTTTTCGTCGGTTAAAAAAACTAATGTCGAAAATAATGAAGTTATTGTGTAAATGTCTGGAGAAAAACGATGCTTTCACTTCACGTGTTTATTTATGGTAGCTACTGCGTAAACAACGTAACTAATGGGGATTTCCAATTTATAAGCACTTATATAATCAGCGTTAAAATAGTTAACAATTTATTTATTTTACTGTTTTCCGCGAAAACCGAACGAATCCTCCGAATTCAGAGTAAAATTAACTTAGAGGGCTGTCTCTATGTTCAGGGTGACTGTCGCTCGGATTCAAATAAATAAATTATTAATGATTTAAAACATTAATTAAATTGGAGGAAGCGAGACAGATAAAAAATGGATCGTGGCAAGTGAAGACGATCCCAACACTTGTGGCGTAATGCTATGTAGGTATAATGAACTTGCGCAAAGTAGCTTGTACCCATAGCATAGACATGATACCTGATTGCACGATTTAGCACTGTACCAGCCTGGCAGGACCACTACCCGACCTGGCCTCCTACTTATAGAGATTGAGCCCTCCACACTGCTCCAATACCGGTTTGTGGGCTTCGGGTGATTCTTGGTGAACGATCACTATCAAATGTTGACGATTGTGACCGGGGCTGACAGCTATCTACTCTCCGAGATAGTTGTGTGTAATACCGCCAACTTCCCAATTCTAGGTTGAAAATTTTGCTGAAGAAAGATACATTCAGTAGGTATTTTATAAACCAACCCAAAGGACTCAACCCAGGACCTCGAAAACGGAAGCCACTGGGCTAACCACTTAACCGAAGTAATCAGTAGTACTATGTGCTCAAGGGAATATTGTTGATTGTACCTAGTGCCCGTACATATAATCGCAATATGTCACCAAATTATTTAATAATTTTCCATATACCTACATCTAAACGATATTAACACAATCATTGATAGCCCTCCTGTACCTCCATACCAAATTATTTATACTTATAACTTATATATTTTTACATTCATTATTATCCAAAAATCACTAAGGCTTAGACATCAACACAAACACTCACCCTTTCAAACGACGGCCGGCGTCGACTGAAAAAAACACTTATACCACACGAATACATAATTTAACAAATTAATTTAACATAAAACAAATGTATATATAACAAACTATTTAACGTCTTTAAAACATAAACACCGAGAGGATACAGTTTGGATTTATTTTTTTAATTGTTAAAAAGCAATAGCGTCTTGCGTTTTCGCGTGACATATCGGTGTGGATGGCGCGCGTTGACGGTAGCATCTCGACATTATTAATGTTTATGAAGGTTTAATCATTACTGTGACGTACAGGCTGATACTCGAAGTTTATTATAAACAATATATTAAAACATGTATTATTTGTTTATTAATATTTTGTAACTTAACTATCTTTTGATGTGTTACGAAAGATTAGGGACGCACATACGCAATAATATTATCAACATTATTGATATTGAGAAGATTGCCGATGAGGATACTAATAATGATATAACCAAGGTACTACTTAGGTACTTCGTCATATGACTTTAGGGAACCTCAGGTACACTACATTAATTTAGTGACAAAAATATGGACAGCATTATTGAATGTTGTTCGGGTAACCAAAGCAAGTGTATTGTGGACTGTCAATAAATTGGTTTTTCATTATTGTATAGTCGTATACTTACTTAATTTCGTTAACTTAATATTAAAGCTACGAAGATGCTGTGAAGAAGCAAAAGAAGAATTGCAGATACAATTGTTATTTGATCTGCTGCTCTTTATTTCATAAATTCTCTGATTATTGAAGTCATCCTAATTTATTATTTTGTATTTGATGTATTTGCATGCGACTAAACATATGTACACACTTATGTTTATGGCAAATAAAATGTTTTGATTTGAACGTGCAGAACTGCAGACACACGATTTCTACTCTCTTATTGGAACGAAGTTCCTTATCGCGCGTTGTGAAAAGGGGCTAGACAGAAAAAATTCGTACGAAAAGTTGTCACGACACTTTTTGATCAAAGGATCTTGCCGCCGCCTTTGATGCGTGTGCGCGTGAGGCGGAGGGCGCCGGCGCTGTATGCTGTCTCGCGCTCTCGTGGCGCCCTCTGGTGTTTCGGTGTACAAAAACAAACGCGTGTGTGGTACGCGTTTAAGTTTATATAACATTATATTTGTTAATAATAAAAAAAATATTATTATTACTTAAAAAAAATAAAATTTTATTACAATTCCTTCACTAATTAATCGAAAAATTGAGCCTACTGATTAAGTTTATATAACATTATATTTGTTAATAATAAAAAAATATTATTATTACTTAAAAAAAAAAAATTATTACAATTCCTTCACTAATTAATCGAAAGGAACTTCGTTCCATCCGGGTGTCCCTTGACACCTCTCAACTTTTTTATATTTATATTTTGATATCCATTAAGTTGATCTATTGTCTCTTACTTAACTACCAAGTAGGTAATAGAGAGAGACGAATATCTTAGCATTCCATGGATTCACCGTGCGGGCGCCGGGTCCATCGCGTGGCTGAGAAAAACTCCGAACAGTGTAGGTTTAAGGGCACCCTTAGTGACGCGCGTCAACACTCACCTCCTCTGTTCAAGTTATTCTCCCTGCTCAACCATATTCGGAAGGACCCTACTAGTGCAGCTTTGGACACTCGTTCCAATATGGAGCTTACTGCACTTCTAGTAAGGCCAAGGTCTCTTAGCAGGTTGTAGAGAGACTTCGCTGGTATACCCCTCGCACCCACTTCTACCGCGTATAAACTAACCACATAGCCATTTTTGGTTAGTTCATTAGTAAGGTCATAGTATTTATTCACTTTGAATACATGGTCTTTAGGGATGTTTGTTTCCCACGGCACTGTAATCTCAACAAGTACTATACGTTTGATTTGTTTGGAAAAAAGAAATATGTCCGGTCTAGATGTCGTAATAGCTAAGTCTTCCGGGATTTTATAGTGCTTTTCATACGTGTCCATTAATATAGTCCAATCAGGAGCAGAGCCCAGAATTGAATAAGGCTTGCTGGTGGAATTTGTACTTGAGCCTGCTTTAACGAAGTTAGTTTGTCTTTTATTCGTCGTCAACCCTTTTTGAGCCCTAGCTACTGAAAGGCTTATAGCTTCACGTATGATTTCTAGTACTCTGTCGTGGCGGCGTGAGTAGAGACCCCTGTCCAGGAGCACCTTGCATCCTACCAATAAGTGCCTAGCAGTGCCCACTGCCTCACCACAGGTATAGCAAAATTTTTCCGAGGCTTTTCCCCATCTTACTAGGTTACTCTGATCTGGGAGAGTCAGTTGAAAGGCATTAAGATAAAATTTCAATAAGGCAGGAGACCAATCGTACAGCAAGGCGCGCCACTTCAGAGCCAGAGGGATGCAGAACTCGCCCAGGTTCAACCACTCGTTTTGCATTTCTAGGTTCATGGCATGCACCTTGTAGTTGTCGTCCTCATCTTGTTTAAGAAAAGATTTTATTATGTCTTGGTCTTCCTTTTTATGTCTTGCACCCAACCCGGTTCTATTTATTTACCTGAGCCCCTGCCATAAATTGTTTGTAAAATTGAAGCCTAGAGTCAAGTTTTCCGGCACCCTCGTCTTTAGGAAGTGATGCAACTAGTTCGTCCCGGGACTTAACTAGAATGTGCGTTCTGGTAACCCTGAGGTGTTTATAGAGTTCCGATGGCCTTTTTAGTAGACTTAATTTAGATAATAGACTTACTTAATGAACGTAATTGTTATGTCTCTACTATAGCATTACCTACAGATAACAATATAACCTTTAGTTCAAATAGATCCACCATCAAACAAACGAGACATGTCTTGTTTTATAGCAGTTCAATAGTCCATCGAATTTGTGAAACTGTGTGGATTCGCTGAGGTAGGCTTAAAAGGTACAACGTTAAAATACCAAATGGTACAATTTCTCTGCAGGGTTGACCTGATGTAACCCATTCATATTTTATACGTATTGCGTCAAGCTTACTGTCCCAGTAGTTTTTTTACCGACTACAAGTAAGCCCTTGACTGCTAACACACGTTATGTTAAGTGATGATGTAATCTAAGATACAAATTCGTTTGCGCGAAGTAGAACAAATTAGAAGACGAACAATTAATTACTCGGTGAAACAACATGTGATACGATTGTTATTAGTGAGTGGCCAACTGTCTTGTTGCCTAGTCTAGTGAATAACAGTGGCTTTGTGTCACGAGTGGAGCAGTGGTACATCGATATAGCTTGCAGAACACGTGGCGGTCCTTGTCATAATCACTAACATTTGTGATTGTCGAAGACTCAAACATTATCACTAAGCCCACAAACTCATAATAGATCAGCGTGGTGGGTCTGAGCTCTATAACTCCTCTCCTATAAAGGTTAGCCCTGTAGTAAATAGTCCTTAAAATAAGCTGATAATCATTCTATTATTGATGAGTCCGAATAAAGATCAGCCTGTATCCAGCTAGAATGAGTTGAAACCGCCTCGCACCCGCGGGAACCGAAACGTTTAATTGATCGTACTTAACTCCTGCAGCTCCACCGAGCCAGGAGCTACAAGAACACTAGCTGATGCCCGGACATTCGAATGCGTGTATATTAGGGTTATAAGTACTTTTTGACAGCAAATCAGAAAATAAAAAAACACAAAATAAAAATACACAAAAATTTTTATAAAAATTAGTACAGCCATTTCCGAGGAGGTTGTTAACAAACACCATGACACGAGACTTTATACCTACTGCCTCAACAGTAGAGTAGTCAGCATACTGACTGCGGATAACACAAGCCGTCGGTGCTGGTCGTCACCACAGGAGTCGAACATTGGAGCAACGTGATGGATTAAGCTACATACCCCCGTCTTATAAGAAGAAAGACCTGGCCCTGTGAGACCAAAAAGACCACTAGCTACGATGAAAATATTATTACCTACTACGTCAATATTATAGTTGAAGCGAGCCCTTGCGATGTTGGTGGACGCTGGTCCTCACCGCGTCACTTACGTAAGCGAGCTATCAATAACAATAGAAAATATTCTCTTGTTTGTACAGACATCGTATAGCACTCGCTTCTAGAATCTAAATACTATTATCTATTTCCTACTATCGCGTAGTACCTACGTAGTGAACGCCGGAGAGAGTTAGTCAGTACATAACAACTGGTGCAGTATGGACCGGTGGCTCAGGGTGGTTCAGTCTGAATGTTGTAACGATCGTACCACCAACTGCCCCAACTCTGGACTGAGAAGTTCTTGGAAGTAGGAAAAGCTCAACACTTCATACCCGAACTAGGTCTCGACCTCGAACCTGCGACCTCGTGATCTGATATCATGTAGATTAACCATTTAAACACGAGAGTGACGAGGTTGTTTTTTTATTTAATACAAGTTACCCCTTGACTGCATTCACACCAGGTGGTATATAATGATGCAGTCAAGTTGGAAGCGGGCCACCTCGTTAGGAGTAGGATGAAATCCATAGAACATACCCGTTTCAGTTTCTACTCGACATTGTACTGGAACGTTAAAACGTTTAGCGGAACGTCTTTGTCGGTAGGGTCGCAACTAGCCACGGCCGAAGCCTTTCACCAGCCGAACCTGGACCAATTCGAAAAATATTCATTGGCCCAGCCGAGAATCGAACCTAGGACCCAGGATATTATAAATCCACTGCGCATAGTGGTATGCACCGTGCGCCACGGAGGCCGTCACAAAACTTACGAACAGTTGTGAGTTTTAATGAAAATCCATTGTCAGGTCAGTTAATGTAATTAACTAAATAAAAACTTGTTATCTATAATAATGTTTAAGCTAACAACATGACAACATAATATTATTATAAGTATTTAAGTGCAATCCTGGATTACCCAAAGTTATCAAGTTGGCAGATAGATACGAGGAGAAATTACAAAACAAAACGCGATAACGGATGTCGAGTGTATTGCTTATTTATTAACCTTTCTTAATTGATAATAATTAATTACACATTATAATTAGTCGTCGTCATAATAAACTGTGCAATTACGACATGGCGCTATATAACATGACGCTTTGAGTTAAGGTAATAACTACTCGGTAAGATCTTGGGTACACGCCACAACATTAACAGGCTGTTGAAGACCACCGTTAAGGATTGTTACTTGATGGCGCGGGTCGACCAACCACGTGCTTTCTGACGAAAACTTCGAACCTCCACCAGTTAAGGTCGACTAGGCGATGTTCACAGACATTGCTCATTGTTTGTTTCAGCCATAGGAATGTTACCGTCCGGGATAAGAATTTAACTCCAAATTTCTTAGATAAAAAAATCTCAGTGTTATTCCATAGCCTCTCAGGATTCTAACCTAGTTAGGTACCTAGTTTATAAATATCTCCTTATCCTTCTAAACCTAGAACCGCCTTCTTTGCTGGTCCAACTACTTCTACAATAGGCCCTGACCCGTCCTGTTAATTCAACGAAAGCCTCCGCTCTGATGATCACGGTGAAGTACTTGTATCCTACTCCTCCGCGGAATATTATAGGGATACTTCCGTTGGTCTCCACTGCCATGTGCGATAGCTGCAATTAGAGAAGACAATATCTTCATTCAGCCATAAGTGTAGCGAATAGGACGCGACGCGAACGACTCGATCAAAACAACGGCGTTCCATGCTTGCGTCCTATGCAGCAGTCTGCAGCGGGACACGGTGTAACGTGCACCCGTGTCACTTCCCGTAAGGGTCTTTGTGCGTTACGTTTAATAATGATCGTCGTTTAATGACAAGCGCGATTGATGACAAGCATCGACACTGCTTCTGATGGAGAGCGCAGAAGAAGATGAATATTCAATGTTAGCTATATAAATACTAGCAGTATAATCTAATGACAGACTGATATCCGCTGTGCGCTTATGACATCCAGGAACTAGGGAGAACGACCACGTAGTACTTACCTACTGCAGCAATTTTGACGATAGGTACTATGATAAGAAATTTTTTAACAAAAAGTAGAACCGACTCAAAACGCACTAAAAAGTAAAAAATAACTGCGGCATTTAATTGCTTTAATTTACTTAAGCATATTATCTATGAAGTCGGTGCCAGCCAAGGTTTCTACTTTAAGGACATACATATATATATACGTGTCGAATTGAGAACCTCCTCCGTTTTTCGTCGGTTAAAAATGAGAGAGGAACGAGGTCGAACTGTTTAAACTGTTTATTTTTATTTAAAGACAAAATCGTGATTTATAAAAAAAAGAATTAAGTACCGTGCAATCAAAAACCCCTTCACAATTCAAGTGGTGTCCACTCGGTTTGGGCGGGTAACGGAAGTTCTTATTGTAGACCCGCTTGTCCCCCTTTCTCCTGGCGCCCTGGAACACGCTGCTGTATGGTGAACGGATATAGATCTTCGGCTTTTTCGTACTAAGCTCTTCTGGGTACGGATACCCAAAGTTAGACCTAAACAAAAGTATTCGTCCGTCAAATTACAGGAAATGCCAGAGTCCAGGCCTTGGTATGAATTAGGTATTAAAAAAATTAAAAATAAAGGTACACAGATGAGTGCTTAACATCACTTTCCCTTCATAATAGAGTACATAAAAATTTTTAACAAAAAATAGAACCGACTCCAAACGCACTAAAAAGTAAAAAATAACTGTGTAATTTAGTTGCTTTAATTTACTGAAGCATATCTATGAGTCGGTGCCAGCCAGTTTAAGGAACATTTATTTTACGTAGTAAAGCAGTTTGTGGGTTCTAGGTAACGTCCTTGAAAGTAGAAACCTTGGCTGGCACCGACTCCTAGATATGCTTAAGTAAATTAAAGCAACTAAATTACACAGTTATTTTTTACTTTTTAGTGCGTTTGGAGTCGGTTCTATTTTTTGTTAAAAATTTTTATTTCTTACTTTTTAGTGATTTATCGCCACGTAGCGTACTCGTACTATACTGTCATAGTATATTATATAGTACTAGTAGCCAAAAAGCTACTGATACCGAGTCAAAAACCGAAATCGCTGTAAGCGTGCCTCCAAAATTTGAAGAGTTCCTTCAATTTCCCCAGGATATCATCAGCAGATCCTAACAAGCGGACAATGGGACCACCTTGAATGTATGCCCTTTCTAATAAAAAAAGAATTATCAAAATCGGACAACACTGTAAAAAGTTATGCGTGGTCATACATAAAAAAAAAAAAAAAAAAATATACGTGTCGAATTGAGAACCTCCTCCGTTTTTTTCGTCGGTTAAAAACCAAAACCAACAGCACGCTAACTTTATATTATTATTATTCGATATTCATCCGTATGGGCAGGGCCGAGTTACCCACATTATAGATATTAGACAAAGCAAATCCCAGAACCCTTTTTGTCCTTTGAAGATCATTAGCAATTTTCAAGATAAGAGCTATAAGGGTCCGGTTTTGGATAGACAGACAGGAAGTATCTACCCTCGGAGCCTACAAAATAGCCAAATATAATAAACACAACACAGGTATTAAACTCACATGTAGAAAATTTGTTTTCCCAATCCATACCGGTTTACTTTCTCATAATTGAAACTTTGATTCGCGCTCACGAAATGGTTCCATGCGAGAACCACATATACCACCATCAACATAATCTACGGAGTCAATTAACTGTCAGTCTCTTTGCTTTTCGTACGAGTCGCACCAGGCTGCTAGTCACCTAAAGGATAGTTTCATTCTCGATTATTTTGGCGTCTAGACGAGTCTTCCTTTAGTCTCTATCCACGATTTGTATTCAGTCACTGCTCGAGATTCAATAACTGATAGTTAAATCTAAAGGTATTTGATAGAACCTAATATTTAGTCACTTTTCAACGATTAATTTGATCGGTAAATTAAAATCACGAGCAAGTTAAATTACAATAAAATCTATGATGTGTGCACGGGCACCTAACTACCGAGATTTAACCTGTAAAACTTTTATTGCTTTACGGTTACAGTCGTGACGTTTTGTAGATAAGTACACCTACTTGTATATACCTAGGTAACTACACGTGTGCAAATTCTTTGGAGTCGTCTATCGACTTCAAACGTAAAAACATTCTGGAAGATCGACTCAATAATGTAAATCATTGAATAGACTACGAAATGACGCTTACTTAGCTTAAATTGTCTTATTAGTCCAGTGACTAGTTTGTTAGGTCCCAGGTCAAGCAAATTAAATATTTGTATAACGTTCCGTTCACATAATTAAGATCCATTTTTGCTAAACACCTGAGTCTCTGTCAATAGATAGACCTCTAATCTTTCAGATATTATTCAACATGACTAAATCTTGACAATCGTCTCCAAAACAGGCAGTGATTACTAACCGTTCTGGCTGATTTATTTTGCCGAAAGCTTTACTAATTATCACGATTTATTATTATAAATCTTGGTAATTAGTAAAGTTTAAAACTCGCGATGGATTATAATCGCATGTTTTCTGAGCACCATGCCGATTTAAGGTAAAAGCTACACCCGGGACCCGGCCCGCACCGCCTCGCCTCGAGTGGTTAGTATTTAAGGTAATAGCTACACCCGGGACCCGGCCCGCACCGCCTCTCCTCGAGTGGTTAGTATTTAAGGTAATAGCTACACCCGGGACCCGGCCCGCACCGCCTCTCCTCGAGTGGTTAGTATTTAAGGTAATAGCTACACCCGGGACCCGGCCCGCACCGCCTCGCCTCGAGTGGTTAGTATTTAAGGTAATAGCTACACCCGGGACCCGGCCCGCACCGCCTCGCCTCGAGTGGTTAGTATTTAAGGTAATAGCTACACCCGGGACCCGGCCCGCACCGCCTCGCCTCGAGTGGTTAGTATTTAAGGTAATAGCTACACCCGGGACCCGGCCCGCACCGCCTCGCCTCGAGTGGTTAGTATTTAAGGTAATAGCTACACCCGGGACCCGGCCCGCACCGCCTCTCCTCGAGTGGTTAGTATTTAAGGTAATAGCTACACCCGGGACCCGGCCCGCACCGCCTCTCCTCGAGTGGTTAGTATTTAAGGTAATAGCTACACCCGGGACCCGGCCCGCACCGCCTCGCCTCGAGTGGTTAGTATTTAAGGTAATAGCTACACCCGGGACCCGGCCCGCACCGCCTCGCCTCGAGTGGTTAGTATTTAAGGTAATAGCTACACCCGGGACCCGGCCCGCACCGCCTCGCCTCGAGTGGTTAGTATTTAAGGTAATAGCTACACCCGGGACCCAGCCCGCACCGCCTCGCCTCGAGTGGTTAGTATTCCTTGTATAGATTTGTAAGTGCATGCGCTCACTACATCCACTCCGCGTCATCACCCGATCGCCTCGCGAGGCGTCATCGCTAGGGTGGACCACTCGGTGATAGCTCGCTGTTTGTGTTTTTGGTTTGGAACGCAAACTGATATTTTTCCGATTTTAGATTTTAAAATCGATTTCAAAATCCGTTTTTATATTATTGATTTTTTAAAAGCACGCGTCCTCGCAAATTCGCTTTCAAATAAAAGATTCCGTTTGAATACGTAAGAATTTAGATATGTTTTTTAAGCGCAATTTGCCTTCGATTTACCGAGGTGTACGCAGAAAAGTTTTATACGTAATTAAGACTGAAAATGTATTTCATATAAGTATGTTTTTTTATTTTTGTTTAAAATAAAAATCTTGATAAGTAATTCAAACCCAAACTGTTACAGTTTTATATTGGTAGGTTCATAATTCACTAAAATAACTAATTTTTAGTTTTTACACACTTAACTTTACTCTACTCCAAGCAAACATAGGTAAAACCTTTTAGCAAAAAAATTGAACCGACTCAAAACACACTTATACGACTTAAAGCACACCTAGGGCCAAACGCTGGTAGACTACATTTAAATTCGCTGATCACGCGAGGTCAATTCGTTGATGACGCGAGGTCCACTCGTTCACCACGCGAGGTCCACCCGATGATAACGTGGCGTCCATCTGTCGACAACTAGTGGACGCCTAGCGAGGTAGCGACGAGGCGGTGCGGGTCGGGTCACGGGTGTACGTAATGAGCTATGATCTTTAATGTCGGCACCGGCAGATATCTTGAGCCATACGACTGTTGTTTGCAAATCTTTAGTTTAGGGCGTTCTGAATGAAAGTTCAACTGGACATTGGGCTCATGTATGAAAATGAATAATTATGGCTTTGTAACCATAAAATATTAATATCATTAAATTACAAACGGTGTGTAACAACTATAGAGACAACCGAAGATTATTTATTGAACGCCATTTTGCAAAAACGAAACGTAAGTTGACATTGACATAACATTATCTTTTGACATAGATTTACCGTCAAGTGTTAGGCCTGTGTGCACGAAGACTTCGGTGATTATAACGGTTAACATAAGCTAGACGTAAAATTTACTGTTCACGACAACCCGTGCACTGGTTAGAACGTAAGCTCGGTTAAGATAACTACCCGGTTTACGTCCTTAACTGGCGTACGGGCTTATTATAAATAGTAAAGGAGAATGCCAGACAATGTATAGGACTTTAACCCACTTATAAAAACATATTGTACAACAACGTATTATGCATCATTTTATTGCATTTTGTTTACTATTTAATATAAATTACAATTAAAAGCTCTAGAACTCGAAATATCGACACGAGCCTAACGTTGGTTATCGTCCATTTCCGTATTGTTTTTCCGTATATTTGTCACACTGACATGACAGTCGCAAAGCTTCCTTAAATACGTTTTTAAACAGGCTTAACGACTCTGGATACTAGCTTTTTAGAGCCCACTGTTGATGAAAATACAATAAAAACGATTTAAAAGACTAGAATCCAGTGCAACAATAAAGATTTAAAAATGTGTAGAGTGTAAATTAAAAGGAAATAGTTCAATTACTTTTTTTTAACACAATTTTATTCCGATGTCCAACAGTAAAAATGACTTATTGTAGAACATTTATATAATAATAGGATATTTTTAGCATATTTACAATTTGTGTTCTTTCTGGGTTAGGATCTGGCATTCTCCTTTATAGTAAAGTTATGTTAACCGTTGGTTATGATAACCGAAATCTTGGTGCACACAGGCCTTAAAGTTTCACAGCCCCGAGGGGTCCCCTGGCAACCGTCAGGCAAATAATGACAGCTGTCATTATAGCTCCGTCGCTACCCGGGTAGCCGCGGGCTGCCGCGGGCCTCAACGAAGGTTTAATTTTATTAGGCGCTAAAAACTAAGTTTTAGTTTAAAAAAAGAATTGTTTCATATTCTGTGATAAATTTCCAAGACATTGACATTGAAATTGGTATTATTCTGTGTTTATTTTTAATCTTATTGGACAGTGCTCGAAAGTGAAATTATAAGAGTGTTTTTTCGTGATTTGTGCAAATTTATTGAATGTAAGTACCATTTTTATTACAAAACTCATTATTTTGCATACAGTGATTGTTTTCACGTTATTTGTTTTAAGAAATACATCGAAAATTTTAAATAAATCATGAAAACATCTGATACGTATCTTCCCGAATTACGACTTATTTACGCATGTGAATGATAGTAAATATTACTAAAAATGTATAAAATTTACTTGGAAGTAGTTTACATAAGTATTTACTAACATATTATTGTAAAATATTAGAAAATTATTTATTATTGTGCAACTAAAATTTGACGTTTCTTGAGTTCAAAGCGACCGTTTTGGTCTGTCAATACCAAACAAAACAGTTTCGTTTGGTATTGGTAAAACGAGCTATTTTGGTCTTTATTTGTGAAGCGCTAAGGACGGTTTACCGGTAACCAATAAGAATCCGTTTGTTTGTAAAGTAGGACATAATGATGTATCGATACATCGCCGTGTGTAAAAGATGTCGATAAATTTGGTTCAATTTATATTTGTATTTTGTATAAATTAATTATAAAAAGCAAATACAAGCTACTTGAAAATTTATGTTTAGAGTTTTTTTAACAAAAAAAAAAATCAAAAGATCCGTGTGCTCACATGATGACAATAACTTTTCATTTATTTATTTTACAGTATGGCAGAAAACTGGCGAGAGGACAAAATCCCGCCGGCCGATATCCTCATCCTCATTTATGACGATGAGGCTGAGATTAGCGCCGACGAAGACCTGCTCCGTCATGACGGTGTATTAAAAAAATGTAAAATTAAATAACAAGAGAAATGAGTTCTACGCTAACATTTCGAAAATACTTTAGGTAGTTAAAAGTAAAAATTAAAAAAAATGAGAATAATTTTATTTTTATTTACATTATATAATATTACCTTACAAAAAGGATAACTGTCGATAAAATTACCAAAAGTAAAAGAACACATCCCTAGCTGTTTTTATATTTCGAAGTGTCGGGTGGATCGTGTTTCAAGTGTTTTTATGGTGATCATACCAATTGTTTTTGTTATGTTGTTTACAATAAATAGATAGCATAGACACCAGTTCTTTAGATTTTGTTTGTATTTTCATTTATTTTTCGTAATCCAACGCACAACATAGTTCCAAAATGTTGTACCCGTAAAATAAATATATAAAGCTTTGATTATATCAACATTTTGACAGATAAAAGTTAGGAAATATATCAATCAAGTCATTACATTTTACAGAATGGCAAAATATGGCTTAAAAGAAGATTATTTATTAATTTTTTGTAGAGTAACGTATCAGACCGAAATAGAAAACAGCGCGCGAGCGGGAGGGCACTACGCCCGTAACTGACACTGACAGCAGTTGTCAACTGTCAGGCCCCCAGGGGTTAATGAGTGAGACATCAGACAATATAATGTCAAAATTGTCAAATTTGAAATTTTTATTATTTTTCTGGATATTGAATGATGCATTTTGCCTGAATTTTAATTGAATTTCTGTTAATATTCTTTCTAAATTATGTGTATTATGTAAATTATCATTGTAGTAATTTATTATAGAAAACTTCCTTTGTTATTCTTTTGTGCGACAATTTCTTAATGATCGTCAACATGGACGGTAAATATACAATTTAATTTCCCTTATTTGTCCTTATTCTTTCTGGATATTAATAACATGCGTCTGCTACAGGCCCTTCTGCAAATAAATCAACTTCATTGGAAACATTGGTCTTACAAAACATAGGAAATGTGTGCGACTTGAAAGCGAAACTAAAAGAAATCATTTGTTTAGGAAAAAACTATGAATATGACGTTTCCTCGTGTCTCAAGGCCTTGCTTAAAAGCAGCGACCAAGTTATAGTGCTATTGACTGTTGAAGCAATCTCGGAGCTAGCAAAGTGTCAAATAAAACGTGAATCCTACGCCCAAAAGGATGTAATTGAACCAATTTTATTGTTGTTAAGTAAGGAGTTAACTCTAGAAAGCGTAGAGCTTCATAAACAGTGTTGTAGAGCTTTGGGTAATCTGTGCTGTGATTGTGATAAAGAGAAAGATATTACTTGAATACAATATGAAGAGAAAGATATTACTTGAATACAATGTGGTTATCACCCTGAATAATATATTGCATGTATCTGTAAAAGATTCGAAGTTGCTATTGTCTGAAGTGCAACTGTTCGCATGTAAAACTTTACTAAACTATGCTGTTGGAGGGTTTGCACTCTCTGACTCATTAGTCAAAGCAGGTGTATAAATAATCAAAAAGAGATAATGGATGATGCTTTAGTGAGTACAGCATTGTTAATATTGAGTGTAGTGACAGTGATTCAGAGCTGCTGTATGAGGAGGAAGTTAACCTTGCAGTGTTCCATGTACTGAAGAGACCTCTAGTGTAGAGGTATCAGAGTTTTGCTTTGAGCATTTACACAGTCAAGCTGAGCATGGTAAGTGAACAAAGAAAGTGCCTTTTTTAAGACAGAGCCTTGAGTGGGGCAGTGGAAACATTTTTTATGTGTGCCAAGAGCTTGTAATACAAAATTTTTATTTCTACTTACACTCTAGGCCCATAACAGTAAAAATTTCACAAAACTTTTGATCTACTCTTAATTACAAAGATTAGCAATTGGAACTACCTTAAGTGTGTTGAAGTAGCACTTCAGAGTAAGCTATATATTAGTTATACACTATGCATTTCTACACAAGCAATGCTGTGAATGTAATGGCATAAGTTTTATGTTCCTATTAGATGTAATTTTCACAGGAAATTATACTGTAATGGCTACACTGCCTTGCAATAGGCTTAGTACCTTATTGTATTAAAAAGGCCAGGTCGCTGTTGGTCACCCTAATGTGTGTCACAATAAAAAATTGCTAAATTCTCTCTATAATGTGGTGTCTGGCCATCCACATGGCACATCTGGCGTTACATTACGAATGTTGTGGAAAAAATGAAATAGCCAGATGTCATGCGGTCAGACATATGACATGTTGTAAGTTTAAGAACAAGGGGTTGGGTTGAATCATGTTGTAAATGACACTGTGAGTATCTTTATCTTATAAGTAAAATTTGTTTATATTGCTTTACAGAATCAGTTAAAACTCTACTGGCTAAAGAGGGTGCAGTGGACCCGGTGTGCCAGAGATTAGAGCAGCTCCTCCACAAGCATGATGCTGGCGACATGAACATGGAACACTCTGAGATGATACCGTGGTGAAACATGCTTGCGACTTGACCATCATGGTGTTGACTGGAGGTGCGAACCTTTAAGTTACAATTTTATACTGACTTCTTTTTTTAACTATAAGATATTTATTGCCTGATGATTTTTGTATCCTGGTCAATAATTGCCTAAAATGACATTGTGTACTAGCATCCAACCCCACTCGACCATGACTTGACATACTGAGCTGTTATTCCTCGCCATTATTATTAATATCTGATCGTGATTGATCAAGAATGTTATCCATCAGCCAGCCAGCCAGCCAGCCAGCCAGAAATGAAGCAGCATTTAACTCTAACTCTGCTCTAAAACTAACAACACCACAACACAAGCCATCTGTAGTTGAGTTATTGAAACAACAGTGCCCTCATCTTTCTACCATAGAACTACCAGGCATCCAAGTAGTCTACATCCATACATAGTCCATATCCCATGGAGGTGCACAAAACGTTTTCCCTAACACCTAACATGTGGGTATCTTCAAGTCAAGAGAGAATACGGACCCTCTAGGCAAGTGTGTTTCACTGTCGGCTGGACCTTCCCTTATCCTCAGTTATGTCTTGGACTCAAAATAGGCTGATGATCATGACTGATGTATTTTCCAGTTGATCCACGGACAACTACTTGGGATGACGATACTGCCGGCCACGACGGTGCTGGCCGTCGGCAACTTCGCGCGACGCGACCGGCACTGCGCGCGCGTCATGAGCGACGGCATCGATGACAAACTGCTTGGTATGTCATGTCTACGATTAACTACTTGGGATGACGATACTGCCGGCCACGACGGTGCTGGCCGTCGGCAACTTCGCGCGACGCGACCGGCACTGCGCGCGCGTCATGAGCGACGGCATCGATGACAAACTGCTTGGTATGTCATGTCTACGATTAACTACTTGGGATGACGATACTGCCGGCCACGACGGTGCTGGCCGTCGGCAACTTCGCGCGCATCAAATGGATGCTGTTTCTGCATTTCTGCAGGGTGATATTGATACAGAAATATGTATGCAACAACCTCTAATGTACGAGAAAGGTACACAAGTATGCTTACTGCATAAATCTATATATGGGCTGAAACAAGCAAGTCGACTATGGAACAAAAAGTTAAATGGAGTCCTAAAAGATATAGTCAAAAGTTGAACCTTGCATCTATTATAATAGAAACATAAAAATGTTTATTGCTGTCTGGGTCGATGAGCTAATTTTGTTTGCAGCTAATAATGAATGAAATGAAAAAAAGTAAATTTTCTATGAAGGATCTAGGAGAAATAAGACAATGTATAGGTTTAAACATTACAAGAGACAGAACATATGGAAAATTAATGATTGATCTACAAAAATATATAATAGAAGTTTTAACAAATTCAACATGTTGGAGTGCAAGCCAATTAAAACTCCCATTGAACCAGGGAAGAAATTTTGCCCGAGCACTGTGGAAACTCGTGAATCATTTCCTTACCACCAGGCTGTTGGTTGTCTATTATATCGCACAAGCTACGAGGCTTTGAGCAGATTTAATAAAAATCCCCATGTGGAGCGTTGGATTGCAATTAAAAGGATTATGAGATACCTACAAGGCACTAAAGATTACAAGCTGACTTATAGCAAAGGTGGCTCTGGACTGATGGGGTACTGTGATGCAGACTGGGCAAACGATATGCAGGATAGAAAACCCTGCACAGGTTATATTTTTATGTTTCAGGGTGGTGGAATATCTCCCGCAGACAGCAAACGGTGGCGCTATCCACAGCTGAAGCCGAATACGTGGCAATGGCAGCAGCGACACGAGAGGCACTATGGCTTCGTCAACTAAGGAGTGAACTTGGAGAAGATGTAGAGAACCCTGTCGTAATCTTCAATGACAACCAAAGTGCCATCAAGCTTTCTGTAAACGATAGTTATAAAGGAACGAGGCATATAGACATAACATTTCATTTTATCATGGACTGTGTCAACAAATGTAAAATTAAATTTGAGTTCCTTTGTAGTAGTGAAATGTTAGCAGATATATTTACAAAAGGTACACCTTTTGATAAACATGTATATTGTTGTAAAAATATGGGATTGCATTCTAGGGGGAGTGTTAGTATGTAATCTATAATTTTGAATGCAACCTGTAATGTTATATATTATCTGTAGCCGTTCTTTATGGTTCAGCGAAATTAATTATCTGTGACGGATGACTCTCGAATATTCTAACCTCGATGTCGTTATTGTAAATTCAATCAGTTCCAATATAGCATAATTAAATCTTCTCTTGGTTTAATTTAGTAACCTCACAATAACACACTAGTATCAGATTCAAAAGTAAACGAATCTCTGCAAAAGTTCTTAAAAGCTAGAAAGGATCTCAGCGATAATTTGAAAGCATGTATCGGTAAAATAATTAAGATTGTGTCAGATAATCTTAAGGAATAAGAGCAGTTTTAAATTTTATTTTTTGGTTTTTATGGTTAAGCGTCTTAAGCGAGATTCAAAAAGAACCATTTTCACAGATAGGAAAACAAAGTAATTCTATCAATATAATCAATAGATGCAACAAACGTGGAATGTAATACGCTGACGATGATGACGTCAATGAAGTTTTACTCGTACAACAACATTCTAATTATTATATTTATGTGCCATAATAAGAATGGTCCCATTGAGATTGAAATCAACAGAAAAATATTCCAGTCAGTCTGGACCTAGCAACCGAATATAATCATAGAAAGAAACTTTGTTCCAATATTACGATTTACAAACATTCAATATCTGCCAGTTACAAATCATGAAGATAAGTGTTTATATATAACTATAAACAATGTATTGTATTTTATAGAGTTCGTCAGTTAAAAGAGGAATCGCAGAAAGGGTAAAATTCATCTGTTTTGCAGGGAAATATTTGATATATTTCCCTCCAAAACAGATGAACAGAACTGCTGTTTTCGTGATCCCTCCAAAGCTTTAGACATGTCTTACGATGTATTGTGGCAAAGGATTAATGAAAAAAATGATTTACCAGGAGATGCTCTGCCTTGTGGAAAATTGTTACTCTTAATACTTTAACAATGTCCATTGGAGGTTAAAACTACAAATTATTCAACTTGGCTTGTGGAGTCAGACAGGGTGGGTTTATCTTACCGTAAATATTAAATCTGCGTAATTCCTGTTCTTAAGACAGATTGTTTACAAAACCTGACAGACTTAACTGTAGTGTACTACAAGCAAATTATAGGTTGTTTCATAATTAAATCACGTTTTTATCTGATCGTAGTATAATGATATTACATTATGTTACAGCCTAATTGATATTCCAGGTACTTTTTATAAAGAAATAAAATTGTAGTGTTCAGTGTTACCTGTAAGTTAGTAAACAAACAATACGCTCACTTTTGTGCACTCTCCATTGCCTTATGTGGATGTTAAATATTTTTAGTTGTAAATGTTTTATATCATACTTAGGCTGTGACATAATTAATTATGTATGTTAATAGTTATAATTGTTATAAGACCAATTTATGTAATAATTTGAAACGGAAAATAGTTTAGTGTTTTATTCATAAGACACTTCTTCTTCGGTGTAAACATTTGAAACTATGGCTGTTGTTAGTGATGGCAATATGGCAAGAATCAGACTGCCAATAACGGACCAGAAATTGATTTAACAATTATCAGTTATTCATAATTGAAAGCAGAATAAACCAATATATTTTGATATTTTGTTATATTACTCTTAATATTATAAAACTTCAAATCCACCATTTATTGAAATCTGTATATAAAAATTAAAAAATCTGGATATTTATGGCCATTCCGAAGCTTGCCGAATTATTAAAGATTGAATTATAAAAAATATTATTTTCGCCCTGGCTTTTCCTGTTCACTGTTACTCGAAACTACGTGTTAATGTGTAATTTATATCTTATGACTGTATTAAGGAAAAATATTTGTTATAGATTCCGGCTGAATTAAAACTAAAAGCTATTTATAAATATTTTTTATTTCCTCTTTTCCTATTTTAGTAATTTATATCAGATTGAATATACCTGCCTGTACTAAAGCCAAACTCGATGGAGAATGCTTATCAATAAACAAATTTAAATGAAGGCAGAAAATGCAACACATTTTTTGCCAAATAAATTTAAAATTATGTTTTATTTTTTATAAAATCATATTTAAAAGATATGAAATCTAATTTATTGTCATGAATTCGACGTTACGACTAGTGATTTCTACCTTTATTTTTATTTTGTTTGTTCATAAGCATTCTCCATCGGGTTTGGCTTTAGTATAGATTGAAATGTACTAAGAGAGATAGAATGTCAATACCGGAACGATTGATGGTCGTTGGAGTCGGATGCTCCTGGAGAGGAGACCGCATCTTGGCAAGCGGAGTGTAGGGCGTTCCCCAACTAGATAGAGCAACGACGGAGGCCTATGTCTATATGCATTTGAGTTAAACTAGAAAAAATATTTTTATTTTTTTTAATAATTGGACCGCCAACCTGCATTGGAGCATCGTGGTGGGTCTACGCTCCCTGTAGTGGACATTAGGCTGATAATAATGATACATACATACATAACATCACGCCTTGTTCCCGTAGGCAGAAACCATATGCTTCCACTTGCGACGGTCCTTGCATACTTTCTTAGCTTTTTCCACTCTCATTAATCCTTTCATACAAGTTCATCGGTTTAGGGTACTCTTGACCTGACCATTATTTCAAATGTCCTGAATTTGGTCCAGGAACATTCGCCCAGGTCTTCCCCTTCCAACATTTCCATTCACCCTCGCCTTGTTGGCTTAATCTCTTTTGATAATCTTCTTTCTTCCATTCTCTCTACATGCCCAAACCATCTAAGCATCACTTTCTCAATTTTGGTCACTACATCTTTTACATCACACTTTTCTCTTATCATCTATTCTTAACTCTGTCACACAGTTTTGACCCGCACATACTCCTCAATGGTCAAATTTATTTTACTTTTGTGCTTCTTCTGCCATACCCAACTTTCACTACCATACATAAGTGTGGGCACCAACACACCTCTATGCACAGCCAGTCTTGCCTTTTGGGGCACTTTCTAGCTGTTCATAAATGCATACAGAGCACCATTCATCATGTTCCCAGCATTTACTCTTCTTTCAATATCACTCTCATACGTTCCATCTTTCGTAAATTTACTACCCAGGTATAAAAACTCTTTTACTTCTTCCACTTTTTTCCATCTATCAAAATATTACTATCACTCACATATTCATCTCTTTCAAAACCATTACTTTCGTATTGCTAACATTTACAACTATACCGCGTCCAGCCTTCAACATTTCGGCTGACACTCTGTCATACCCAGCAGCCTTACCTGATTTCATACATTTCATTTCATAATCTCTTCCATACTAATCTTACTGATATTGATCTCACTTTCATTATTATCCGAAGGTAATATGTCAGTCCCTACTTCATCTCTTTCAAATAAACTTCCATTTCATCAACATGCATTCTTCACCTTTTATTATAGTTCCATCTGAATTTCTTATTTTACTCAGATCAGAAGTAGTGGACCTTCCCCAAGTATGCTGTATAGATTTCCAGAAAAACTTAATGTTAAACTGGAAATCATCGGTAAGTCTCCTACCATACATATCTCTCCATTCTTCTTTCTTTCTTCTAACAGCTTCTTAACGCTCATTTTTACTCTTTTGTACTTCATTCTAGCATTCAAAACATCATCATTTGTTGCTTTGTTCATTATTTGGTTAGCTTTATTTATTATTTAATAATTATTCGATGGTGATGTTGATCATAGTTTATTGCGAATCATTCAAGTCCACTAAGGACTGATTGGCAGGAGCCGCGTGTCGCAGCCTGGTCTCCTCGTCATGCAACAGGTGAGCCGTCTGCATTGGGTCCTTGTTACTACTGCTACCCACGTAACTCCCGCTCGCGTTCCCGTCGCTACATCTATACTAATATTTGACAGCCTCCGCGGCGCAGTGCAAGTATGAGACCGAGGTCTTGGGTTAGATTCCGGCTGCGCTCATTACGATTTTCAAAATTGGTTCCGGTACGATGTTACAAAGGCTAACTTATAATGATTAAAAAAATATTATTCATAGGAAAGTAACTCTGTATGTTTGTTAATCAATCACGCCTAAATTACTAAACCGATTTAAATTAATTTTGGTACACATATATTTTACAGCAGAACAGAAAAAGGGTATAAGCATTTTTTTCAAACCATCAAAAAACAGAATTTCTCGCGGATGGAGTCGGGGCGTCCGCCAATATAATAATTTGTTGTAGAAACAGACACGCTGCGCAGGTATCATGACAGCCCTACGAACTATTTAGTACTATAAAATAAATTCGTTTACGATATGCCTATTGTTCAGAGGACTCGAAGATTGCTACGACCTATAGGTACTTTCCCAAACGAGCGCGGCGCAATGAACTTTAATTTAAAAAAAATAAACTAACCTGAACACCTGACTCTGTTCCTGCTCTTTATATACGTGTGTATGACGGAACGCTCGCACACGTGGCCACACATCGTATTGCGAACGGGATCTTTTATTTGCTGTCTTGTTATTGCATCCACCTTATTTAAACATTTAGGTAGTAACTGAGAGAGCTGAAATTTGGTGTAGAGAGTTAGGGTTTAATGACCAAATAAAGAAAAAACTATAAAAACTAGTATAATCGAAGATCTGGAGTACCTGGTACACGCAAGAGCCCAACCAAACTATTAGAGATCGACGTATACCGCCTTAACAAAAAATGTTCAACTTGGTGAGTCGCTTCATTTGATGTCAAAATCGAAGGTCTGAAGTATCTGATGAAGAACCCTCAGCTGGTCTCAGCTGTATTGGAGATCTGGTACTGCCTCCTTCTACTATTGGCACATAAAAATCGACTGTCATTGCAAAAATCCAGCATAGTGGGAGACACATCTCATCCTTGACGCAATGGTATGCGAGGTGGATTTATAAGACGGAGGTCTTAATTTGTCTTGGTGTGGTTGGTGGGTGGGCTTTTGCCGTGACTAGTTACCACCCTACTGACAAAGACGTACCGCCAAGTGATTTAGCGTTCTGGTACGATGTCATGTAGAAACCGAAAGGGGTGTGGATTTCATCCTACTCCTAACAAGTTAGCCCGCTACCATCTTAGAGTGCATCATCACTTACTATCAGGTGTGATAGCAGTCAAGGGCCAACTAGTCGTCGATAAAACAAAACTGACAGTTTTACAAGAAGGAACGATTAACTTATTCTACTCGAATATTAGACAACTTCATCAGTATCACCCTATTAACGGTCCACTACAGGGCCAAGTCTCCCTTCATATGGGAGGGGGGCTTTGGAGCGTAGACCCACCACGCTGCTCCAATGCGGGTTTGCGGGCTTAGGGTAATAATGCTCTACATGCATTTATTATCGATCACTATCAGATGTTGGTGATAGTAACCGGGACCGACGGCTTAACGTGCTCCCTCTCTCTTCCCGACTCCGAGCTTGGAAAGTACTGACAATTTGATAGAAGAATGAAAAAGCCAGAATTATTCCGTGACCCGACCCAGGGTTCAAACCCAAGACCTCATGATCGAAGCCACATAGGCTAACCACTAGACCAACGAGGCAACATTAGACAACATAAATAAACAAATTAATATTTGTTTGATGCACTGGACTAAGATTGGCAGTAAAACCCACACACGTCGCTAGATGGCATTGACTGTATTTTAAAACGCGCTTACGTATGTTTTTACGATAACCTTATAATTATGGCGAAGTGGCAACCGGCCGCATTAAAGTCGTTTACGACATTCTTCTACTGTGTGTGTGTGTGTGTGTGTGTGTGTGTGTGTGTGTGCTTGAAAATGTTTGCTATAAGAAAATCTAATAAAATGAATCAATATGCCCATATTGCTAGTTTCTACAAAAAGAAGTGAAATTCCACCAAAAACATTCTTGCGCTGCTTGTTTATCTCTAAAAAGTAATGAAATCTAGACAAAGTCGTGCCAAGTCTAAGGTTCCTTACTGCGATTTCTTTATTATTATAGTTAATGTTGTGTGACTTGGCCGTTGAACATTCTTTATACGTTACTTTATACCCTTCAACGGCCAAGTCACACCACTGTCTGAGTTTCACTTCTTTTTGTTAGGTTAGGTCATAGGAGAGAACTTCTGCTTGCTTGACTTTACACATTATTAGTTTTTTGTTTATATACATGACAAGTTTTGAGAGACAATATTCTACAAAAGCTTAAAAGTACACTTAATAAAAGTTATCTTACACTTAACTTCTATATATATATATATATATATATATATATATATATATTTTAATATTATTTATTACACACGCACACACACACTATTAGTATTTGTTACTTTATGTATAATTTAATTATTATTATACATAAAGTTATTACCTAACTTAATACTATTTTATTATTATTATTACTAAGCATTGGGTTAGGTTAGGTTAGGTTTTTTTTTTACAAGTGTCCCCCTGACGTAGTCAGAGACCTTAGTTACCGTTTAGTCATGTTCTACTTTTATAAATTTACCGTTTTTCAAAATATTGCCATAACAATTTCTATCATATTTAAATTTTCAGTTACAATAGCTTATTTATATATTTACATTTAAACTACATAACAATAATTGGATTCTAAAACTATTCAACAATTTAAAACATAATTATTAGATTCTACAACTATTTAACAATTTAAAACAAAATAACAACAAGTCTAACAGGTGTGGTCTAATTTAATAAAAGCGAGCTAGAGACGAAGCTCGGTGTAGCCGGGTACAATTTTGGCTTTTGCCAGGGACAGAGCAGTGTGATTTTTACCCAAGTTAATTTTCATATTCAATAATATGGAAAAAACTATGCGTCTTTATCCACTGCTCTGTTTCTGGCAATAGCTACCCTTGCCACTCTGCCTGCGTAATTCAGAAGCGCTTCACGGGAAGAGGCTTCTCTCAGAAGAGAGGGCACTGAGCCCCTGCACAGCCTCGAGCGCAGCTCCTGTTGCAGATCCTCTCGGGCCGCGCCATGCTGAGGACAGTCCATCAGAAGATGCAGTATCGATTCCGATGCACTGTCGTCGCAGACGCACCCCGGATTCTGCTTACGCTTGAATCTGTGCAGGTACTCGGCAAAACCTCCATGACCCGTCAGCACCTGGGTGAGCACCGAATTGAGGTCGATGTTTTTGACCACTTTGTGGGCAAAACGCACATCTGGCAAAAAGACCTTTGTTGTGGCTGCGGTTTCTTCGGACTTATACCTCCGATCCCATTCGTCCAGCGACTCCTCACGGAGTAGCCGCTTGACGAACGAGACCGGGCAGGTTAGGTTAGGTTAGGTTAGGTATTTTTTTTTTTTTCCTATTGAACTCCACAGACATATCGTCCGTGCCTTTTTGTATGTATTCTTTAATGTTTTGAAAAAACGTTTCCATGTTACATATCGCTACTTAATATATACTATAAATCGCTACTTATGCTACTTGTACATCTTTTTGTTTGTGCAACTTTAATATAAATATACATAATTATCTTAATCTAAAAATATTATCTAGAATTAGATTTTATATGTTAATCTTATTTATATACACTTTTGTTTTCTTTTTAATTTTTTTTTTTTTTTTTTTTTTGTTTTTTTTTTTGTATTTCTTTGTTTTTATTTTTTTTTTAATATATCTTTTTACTAATATTATTACAATACTAAAACATTATGACATTGTTATTATATATTATATTATTATACAGCTGGTATGTTTAGTGTCATGTTAACAACCTTTGTATCATTTTTCCCAATCGCCATCCTGGCATTGTAATCCCTGATGTTTGCTGCGGAAGCAGACATTGCCCTGGTGATGAAGTGGGCGATGGCGTCGCTATTGTCATCGGTAAAGTACGTGCAACTAACCGTGTGACGCGAGACTGCTACCACGGCGTGGGAGACGCTCTCATGCAGCTGGATCTTTTTAGTTGCTGTTCTGACGATCAGCACCCTCTCGAATGTTGCTCCCTGGGCTTCATGAATGGTATTCACTCGCGAACCCTCACCTGATCCGTACCCTTCGGCTTTAAGGGTTTCCTTTTCACCTTGGGTATGGGTCAGGTATAAGGTGTTAGCTGAATCTTTCGGGATTTGCGAGCCTGAATACCTTCTCAGTTCCAGGGACCTTATTTGAGGTTTGGACGAGTATATGCCATTGTACACTTCACTCAGTGCATACGCGACGTCCATGGGGTTTCTGTGCGTGCATAACAGCTCTTGATTTATCCGCGCTACTTGGTTGGGACGGCAATATTGAAGTTTGAAAAGGTTGTTCCTGTCTATGAATGGCAGCTGATTTTTATCTCCAATCAAGAGGGTCTCACTGGCTCCTACCAGTTTGGTTGCCATGACGACGGCTCCGAAATGGTTCATGAGAGCCTCGTCAACGATGAGACGCGTGCATCTCGATCTCTCTGGCTCTGGAAGACCATTTACCAATACCGAAGCCATCGTCCGTACCTTGACTTTAGCATCCTTTCCCATAGTTGGAGTGAGCCTCTCTCTTAGGTCTTTGGCAGCTTCTATCGTTGTTGTTATGACAACGTCACCTACGGGATCGAAGTTCTTAATGATCTAAGTAGTTTTTCCGCATCCTGGAACTCCGTTCACCCATGTGAATTTAGGAACTGTCCAGTAATCCAAGGACTCCGGCAATGGTTTTGGCTCGCTCTAGAGTCTTCTCATTGAGCATTACTCTGGTGCATCTTGCCACCACTACCGTTAGGTTTTTTTTTTTTTATATTTTGAAAAGGTCCCTCTGACATGGGGGTCAGAGTCCTTGTTTGCCAAAGTATGAATAAGATTCCTTAACAAATTTTTATCTTAGTAGTATTTTTAGGTTATTTTGCATTTCATTAATACTATATATAATTTACAATAATAGAAGTAATGCTGTTTAAAAGTAAGAGGGTAAAATTGAGATGATGAGATTAAAAGTAAGAAATAAGTTATTGGCTAGAGCGACGAAGGTCAGTGTAGCCGGGCACAGTTTCGGCTTTTGCCAGGGACAGAACAGTGTAATTTTTACGCTAGTTAATTTGCATATTCCATAATATGTAAAAAACTATGCGTCTTTATCCACTGCTCTGTTTCTGGCAATAGCTACCCTTGCTACTCCGCCTGCGTAATTCAGCAGCGCCTCGCGGGAAGAGGCTTCGCTCAAAAGAGAGGGCACTGAACCCCTGCACAGCCTCGAGCGCAGTTCCTGCTGCAGATCCTCTCGGGCCACGTCATGCTGAGGACAGTCCATCAGAAGATCCCCGGATTCTGCTTGCGCTTGAATCTGTGCAGGTACTCAGCAAAACCTCCATGACCCGTCAGCACCTGGGTGAGCACCGAATTGAGGTCGATGGTTTTGACCACTTTGTGGGCAAAACGCACATCCGGCAAAAAGACCTTTGTTGTGGCTGCGGTTTCTTCGGACTTATACCTCCGATCCCATTCGTCCAGCGACTCCTCACGGAGTAGCCGCTTGACGAACGAGACCGGGCACCGGTCATAGTCCGGTTTCTTCTTAAGCCCCAATGCCGCTTCTCTCGCGAGCTCATCGGCTCTTTCATTTCCATCCAACCCCGCGTGCGCTTTCACCCAGAACAGGGAAACTTCCTTGTTCTGGGTGTGACATACTTTTAAGTTGTCGCGGATGTTAAACACGAGGGGGTGGACGGAATTCCGCCCGACCACCGACTCAAGCGAAGATCTCGAGTCGGTGTATATGCCGATGGAGGATTCCGGACGTCTCGTCGCGAGTGAAACGGCTCTGTCCAGGGCTAGAAGCTCAGCCTGGTAGACCGAGCAGTGCGCACTCAGCCTTAGCTTGACGGCTTTGGTTTCGGCCTCGTGATTCCATATGGAGATCGAGGCCCCCACCTTGCCGTCAATTTTGCTGCCATCGGTAAAGATGCGCACTGCTTGAGCGTTGTTATTCTCAAGGTCTTCTCGGCTCATCAAGCTGGTAAACCGCAAGCTAAGCCTCTCCGCCGGATGCGGTCCTGCACAGTACGGTACTCTCCCCCCCATCTCTCTGTCGCCCAGTACTTGCTGTGACACTTTTGGCTTCGTACAGGCACGAGACCTCTCGGATTCGAAGATCCAAGGAGAGTATCCCAGCAAGCACTATCGCGGCGTTTAGAGAGACGGAGCGGTACGACTTAGTCATTTTTTGAGCGAAACCCCTTTGAAGCGCGCTCAGGCGCTTTCGCACCCCGAGTTTTGTAGCAGCAGGTGCCCAGGCACAGGCAGCGTACAGGACTATTGGCTCCACTACAGCGGTATAAATAGTCTTTATAACCTGGGGGTGGAGTCCCCAGCTCACCTTTGCGGCTCTCGATAGCTGCTTATACAGTCCTTCAACCCTCATGCAAGTATTTTTCACATGAGAATTGAAGGTCAGCTTGCAGTCTATCGTGAGCCCCAGGATCTTTATTTCGCTGGAAAGGTCAATGCTGATCCCACCCATGCTCAGGCGTGGGGAGTTGTACTTTAGTTTTCGGGTTAGCACCATCGCCTTTGTTTTGTGTGGTGCGAACCTTAACTTATTTCTGACTCCCCACTCCCGAACATAGGCGAGAGCAGCATTGGCCTGAAGTGAGACTTCCAGCCCCGTGTCGCCATCGAAGACGAGGACAACATCATCAGCAAAGGCCTGGCAATGTTCCCCCCGTGCTTCCAGGCCCTGCAGTAGTAGATCCAATAGGAGGTTCCACAAGATGGGACCCCCAATGGAGCCTTGGACACAGCCTTTGGTGGTGTTGTGCGTGTGTTCGGCTCCCGCGTATCGCACCCTGACCTTGCGATCCCGAAGATAGCCGTCGATCAGCCTGCGGATGTTAACAGGGCACTTTTCCTCTGCCAGTCGGACTTTTATAGCAGGCCACCATGCACTATCGAAGGCTCCCTCTATGTCCAGCGAAACGACAGTCACGAGTCTCTTTTTATCGAGTTTCCCGCGAATGTGCTCCACTAGGGCATAGAGAGCGTCCTCAGTGCTTCTCTGGGGCATAAATCCGTACTGGCGAGTACTAATCCCTGGCAGGATATGGTGTTTTATGCGATTGACGGCCATCTTCTCTAGTATCTTGCCCAGAACGGGTAACAGTCCGATCGGACGGTAGGCCTTGGGGTTGGTGTAGTCCTCCTTCGCTGGTTTGCGGAGGACCACAACGGTGGCCTCTTTCCATGCGGTCGGAAAGTGACCCAGTTCTAGGCATTTGTTGGCCAGGCTGAGATACGCGTTGGGGTCTAGCATGATGGCTCACTGGCAAATATCGGCGGTTAGTCCGTCCGACCCTGGGGCTTTCTTGGGGTTGAAGCTCGAGGCCGCATCGCTCAGTTCGACAGCGGTAAACGGTGGATCCAAATGTTCATTTGGAGTCCACACGTTTACTTGTTCAGCGATGCGCCTCGTACGCCGGTGGTCTGCGTTATCTTCATCCCCAAGATCCCCCGGGTAGAAGACCTCCGCCAACAGTGCCGCCGACTCGCTGGGGTCATAGGTCTTTCCATCTTTAATAAGTGGCAGGTCTTCTTGCCTTCTTGTAGTTCTGCCAATGACCCTATATATACCATCCCATAGCCCCTGCTTTTCCTGCCTTTCGCAAAACGTCTTCCAACTTGCTACCTGTGCCTTTTTTACTTCCAGCTCATATTTTTCTTTTTCTTGCAGGTACTCCTGGACAACTTTATCTCGACGGATGGGAGCAGCGCAGCGGATTCGACGTCTCTTCGTGACTACGGCTTGTTTCATCGTGGCGAGCTCATCGTTCCACCAAGGTAATTTAAGTATTTCCTTATTTTTCTTTAATGGTATGGACATCATGCATGCTGTTTCGATTATTTTTGTGTATTTGTCTATTATGTTATCTAATCCTGAACTTTCTCTTATTCTACTTATTTTATCTACATTAATGTTAGTCTCGCTTATTAATTGAGTGAATTTTCTAGAAAATTCATCCCAATTTGCTTTTTTCGTAATTTATTTTCTAGTTGTTCTATTTATGGCCATACCTTTTGTTTTTTGGAACGATACTTTAAATTTGATCGTGTTGTGGTCGGAGCTGGTCACGCCGTCATCTACTTTCCAATCATCCACAAATACTAAAGCTTCGGTTGAGCATGCTGTGATGTCTACAAAGCTGGACAAAACTTTGTTTCCCCTCACAGTATCAAATGTCGGAGTATTGCCGTGGTTTAGTATTTGTAGATCTAGCTCTATTAGAGTTCCCAGCATTGCTTCTCCTCTCTTGTCCATCTTTTTGCTCCCCCACCAGGTGTCCTTCGCGTTTGCGTCGCCACCTATTATAATAAATCGAGTGCCCATGCTTTCGATAGCTATTTTTAGTTGATCCAGATACGGTTCGATTGGAGTGTTTGGTTCGAAGTAGAAGGATACTAAACCAATCTCCCAGGCGACGGTTTTAACTTTAGCTACAACAATGTTTTTTCTTTGTCGAACATTGCTATTGCTGCCTTTACTACACCGTCGTTTTCCTTAGTGCATTGAAAGATACGAGTTCCTGCATAGTTTTTCATCTTTCCAACGCCTCCCACGTAAGGTTCTTGAATCAATGCAAATGCTATATTTCTTTTATGGGCTTCGATCATTATCTCATATGTCGCGAGTTCTTTACGCTGTAAGTTTGCTTGAAACACCTGATAGAACTTTGCATCACCCGGTATGGCTGCAGTTAAGTTTCTGCCCTGGACAACTTTAGCAGTAGGCTATCGTCGCTCTAGCTAATGCTTCCCACTTTCTTCGCACTAGACATTCCGGGGAAAATGCGTTATGGTTTGTCTTGTCTGCTCCAGCCCGTTTGCAGTTGCAGCACGAGGGTGCATCTCCAGCGAGCCATTTGGGACAATCTGCTTTCAGGTGCTCTTCTCCACAATGGCTGCATTTGGCAAGTGACTCCTTACAGAACTTTCTGGAATGTCCATAGCGGTTAGGTTAGGTTAGGTTTTTTTTTTTTTTTTTTTTTAAATTTTGACATCCTTCCTCCGATGTGGTGGTCGGAGACCTTTTGTGACTGTAGTTTTTTACTAACTGCTGCTGTTCCGCACAATCAGTAATATATGTCCATGTAATTTGACCTATTCTTATAATAGGTACTATACATGAGCCTTCATTATGCCTGTCCGAAACAGGAGCAGTTATTTATTCCTATTTATAGAGTTTTTTACTATTTGGTCACAGTATTTAATGAAATATTCGTTGTTTATTAGCTCTCTTAATGTTTCCTTTTCTACTTTTATACCGGTTACCTGCTCTACTTCATATCTTAGTTTGCAATATTTTGGACAGTCTACTAATAGATGAATGGCCGACTCTTCCCTGTCCTCATCGCACTCGCATCCTGGGCTAGACTTACATTTATATTTGTGAAGATATCCGGCAAATGCTCCGTGGCCCGTCAAGATCTGTACTATTTTAGAGTTGAGAACAGTTTTCTTTACAAATTTAAAAGCTGTTTTTACGTCAGGTAAAAACAGCTTTGTCGTTTGAGCCCTCTCACTTTTCGTGTATCTCTCATTCCAGAGTTCAATGGAGTCTGCTCTTATTGTCAAATAAAAGACAAGGGACACCTGTCATAATCTGGCGCTGTCTTTTTGTGTTTGGCCGCCAGTTTTGCTAATTCATCGGCTCTTTCATTTCCTTTTACATCTCTGTGCGCTCTTATCCAAAATAGGTTCACCACCTTTCCATTTTCCTTGGAATCTCTAAGATTCTTTTTTTGTTAAAATTGACAAGGGGTGAGACGTTTTTGCGTTGCAGAGGAGTTCAAGGGCCGACCTTGAGTCACTGAGGATGTTAATATTCACTTCGGAAGACGTTATGGCGGTTTTTGTTGCCTGGTACAGCGCATACATCTCTGCTTGAAATACTGTACGGAAAGAAGATAATTTAAATTTCCTGGCCAGTATTTCTTGGTCCTCCCTCCAGCAGGTAAGAGATGCACCGACCTTCTCCTCGATTTTGCTTCCATCCGTAAATATCAACATGCCTCTTATGTTATGTGTCCGCATTGTTTCTGGCTCCAGATTTTCCAGGACTCTGAAATTGAGTTCAGCCTCTTGAGCGGGGTGTACGACGTTGAGAAAACTGACTCTTTCTTCAATTTTCCGTCCCTTTAGACAGTCTTGTGGTTTGCCACGCTTTGCTTCATAAAGATTTGCTGCCTCTTTCACTCGCAAATCTAAAGGGAGTAGGCCTGCCAATGCGAGTGCTGCATGCAACGACACAGTTCTGTAAGATTTGCAGATTTTTTGAGCGAATCCTCTTTGCACACTATTTAGGCTTTTTTGAGTCTTTATCTTGTCTGTTTCCGATGCCCATGCACTAGCAGCGTACATTATTATAGGCTCTATAACTGCAGTGTAGATTGTTCTCATAGTCTCGGCATTCAGCCCCCAATTAATTTTTGCAGCCCTTGCCAAAGGCTTGTATATGTTTGTGACTTTTTGACAGACTGACCTAACGTGGCTGTTAAAAGTTAGTTTTTCGTCTATAATTAGGCCTAGTATTTTTATTTCTTTGGCAATTTTGATTTGGATACCACCCATGTGTATGCGTGGAGAGTCGAATTTTAGCTTTTTCGTCACTATCATTGCATTTGTTTTATGAGGTGCGAACTTTAGCTTATTTTCGAGACCCCATTCATACACACGGTTTAGTACCAGCGCCGCCTCTTCCTCAATTTTTTGAGTGCTGAACCCCGAGAAAACCAGAACTATATCATCGGCGAAGGCTTGGCAATGTACGCCGCTTTGAGCTATTAGGTTTAGAAGGGGGTCCAATAAAACGTTCCACAAAGTGGGACCGCTTATGGAGCCCTGGACGCAGCCCTTCGTGGTCGAGGTGGAGTGCTCTTCTCCTGCGTATCGCACTCGGACTTTTCTATTACTTAGGTAACTGTCCATTATTTGCCGCAGATAGAGGGGACATTCCTTTTCGACTAGATTATATCTAATCGCTGGCCACCAGGCACTATCGAATGTCCCTTCGATATCCAGAGACACTAATATGTTTAGCTTTTTGGCCTTTACATTCTCCCTCAGATGCTGGACGAGGTCGTACAGCGCGTCCTCCGTACTCCGCTGAGGAACAAATCCGTATTGCCTCGTGTTGAGCTTGGGAAGCAGGTGCCACGATATCCGTTTAATTATCATTTTCTCAAGTATTTTTCCGAAGACCGCCAGTAGTCCTATGGGCCTGTATGATTTAGGTTTCGAGTAGTCGTCTTTACCTGGCTTCCGTAGGATCACTATTGCCTCCTCCCACAATACCGGGAAGTATGATAGGATAAGGCACCTGTTTACCAAGCCCAAGAATAGCTGTTGATCCACGTTGATAGCGGCCATGCATATGTCCGCAGTGAAACCGTCGGCACCTGGGGCCTTTTTCGGGTTGAAGGATCGAACTGTATGCATTAATTCGCTTATGGTGAACATGGGATCTTGTATGTGATTTGCGCCTTCTGCACTGCACGTTTCGGCTTTTCGACGTGTTTCTTTATGTGCCGCGGTGTCTTCTTCCTCAATATCTGCGGGGAAGAATGTCTTGGCCAAAAGCTGGACGGACTCTGCAGGACTCAGGACCGTCCCTTGGTCTATGAGGGGCTGGTCCTCGTATACTTTAGATGTTTTCTGAATTACACCGTATATTCCGTCCCAGAGACTTTCTCGATCCTGTGTCCGGCAGAATTCCTTCCAGCTATCTGTTTGTGCCTTGGCTACTTCTGCTTCATAATCCGCTTTTGCTTCCAGGTACTGGCTGACTACGTGCTGTCGTCGGAATGGAGCTGCACAGCGTATCCGCCGCTTTTTCGTAACCATCTGCTTCTTCAAGTCATCCAGCCTCGGAGACCACCACGGTAAGTATTTTTTGTTTTTCCTCACTATCAGAGGTATTGTCTCTTCGCATGCTTTTTCGACGCATGATGTGTATTTTCCTACTGCTGCTTCCAAGTCACTAATCGCATTCACATTCTCGATATTTTGTATATTTAGCCCTAATCCAACTAAGTTTTCTGCTAAAATTTTGCTGAATTTTCCCCAGTTGGCTTTTTTTGTATTATATTTGCGTGTTGATGCAATTAATCTTGGTTGAGTTTCTTTTTCCATTTGGAGAGAGAATGTGATTGCGTTGTGATCCGAACTCGTTATTCCTTGGTCTACCTTCCAGTTTTGTATAAGGCCGAGCAATTTAGTGCTGCACACTGTTACGTCTACTATGCTTTTGAAGGTCTTGTTATTTCTAATAGTGAAGAAGGTTGGCATTGTTCCTTCGTTAAGTATGTGCATCTCCATTTCTTCTATCTCCCCCATGAGCATTTCTCCTCGATGGTCTTCCTCATCGCTTCCCCACCAGGTGCTCCACGCATTTGCGTCGCCAGCTATTATTATTTTGCGTAATCCCATGGTGTTGACTATGGTTTTTAGTTCAGCTAGGTAGGGTTCGATGGGAAGACTGTCCTCAAAGTAAATAGAAATTACACCCAACTGCCATTTGTCCGTCTTCAACAATGCGACCGCTATATTTTCAGTGGTCATCATGGGCTTTTCTATGACCTGAACGTTTTTGTCGAAGACTATTATAGCTGCTTTTACCGGTTTTATTCTGGTCTGTGTTTTTTGGATAACTCTGTAGCCTGCAGATTGTTTCAGTTCACCTTCCGCTCCCACGTAAGGGGGCGTCCACAAATTACGTGAGGTGTTTTTTTTAATTTTCTGCGCCTCCCTCCCCCCCTGGTGAGATGTCGTGAGATTTTATTCAACCCCCTCCCCCATCCCCGAATCTCACGTGAGATTTTTTAAAATGTGAGTTTCTTACGTAAACGCGTTGGATTGTTATTGTAAAAAGAAAAAAACAAATTTGCATCGCCCTTTTATTTACGACTAGTTAAGACTAGTAATCAATATTGCTGAGAGTTTAATTATAAGTGTAATAAAAATTTAACAATAGAATACTTAAATAGTAAATACTGTAATTGAAAAAAGGATATCTACTCTAATTCAGTCCATGGAGAATCATGTACGGTCTCAAGAGAGACTATTGGAACCAACATTTCCATATGATTTTCAGTAAAATCATCTGCTCCTTCAACTTCGTTCTGATCTTGCCACTCTAAGCCATTGGCACTTGTACAAAGTAACTCATTAGCTCGTCTTGTGACAATCCGTGAGGGTCGCACTTTGCGGAACATTCGCGCTTGCTTAGCTGGTGCAATGTGGGCTGATCGCCTGTGCTCTGCAGCTCTTGTGCTAGATGCAAAGTAAATACCGCATGTACTGCAGCATCTTTTCTCTAAATCATCACGTACACTTGGGCAATAGAGATCATAAGGCGTGCTGATGAAACCATTCAGCGGTTGAATCGGTAGGCAGTGGCGTATTAGAAATGGAGCAAATGACTTTCCGTCATGCTCTTTAAAATCCGGAATTGTCAAATGTCCATCAACTTGAGTGATAGGGTATGGAGGTAGCAGAAAACGGTCGTGAAGAATCATATGCAGATCACTCCGGCGTGGGCTGCAGCACTTCTGGTCATCGCATTTTACAACCTAAAAAAAAATTATTAACAATTTCCCTTTGTGACTCTTAATAAAAATTTGTTGATATTCGTGCGTAAATTAGTAAGAGCATGCACTGAGTCGAGTAAAACATTTACAAGAATAAACAAAGCAGGTTGGAACCTGTCCGTGTGTCGCTGCCACTCAGCTCGTACGCTCTCGTTCATCGAGTCGCGCGTTCGGCTGACAGTGGCGCGAAAACAAAGGACGGACTACACTCTACCGTAAATTCAGATTAAATTGAGCTATTTGGTATAAAACAAATATGGTGGTTTGACAGTCAGTAAATGTATAACGTCGAAGTATGAATAAAATTATTTTCTTTCGAACGAATTAGTAAATGATCGTAATCGTACTACGATTACGCTTAAGATTAAATCTTAAGCATGTACAATCTGGATTAAATAGACCAAAATAGTATAAATTTTTTTTGTTTCAATCAGAATAAAAATTGCGTGATATTTGCCGAGACCCCCCCCTCTCCAACGTAAGATTAGATGAGATTTCACTCGACCCCCTCCCCCCCTTAAACACCTCACGTAATTTATGGACGCCCCCTAAGGCTCCTGGACCAACGCAAAATATGCCCCTCTTTTTTGCGACTCGTATATTAGTTCTTGCGTAGCTAGTCTTTTTCTTTGTAGGTTTGCCTGGATTACTTGGAGCTCTTTCTTGACGTGTCTATATCCTGCGGTGCCCTTAGCAGTAAGCAACCCTCGATCTTGCTAGCGCTTCCCATTTTTTACGAATCGGACATGTTCCATCGAAACTGTTATGGTCCGTTCGGTCGAGTCGGGAGCTCTTGCAGTTACAGCAGGTAGGCTGCTCCCCAGCCTTCCACACGGGACACTCGTTGCGCAGATGGGGGCCTGCGCAGTGGCTACAGGTATCCACGGACTCCTGGCAGGTCTTACGACCATGCCCGTATCCAAGACACCTGGAGCAGGTCACCAAGGGGGACTGGTCTTCGACTGTGACCCTCTGCAAGTCGATGTGTAGCTTTCCTGCTTTTGTCAAGCACTTCCATACCGGGGGCGATACCTGGAGGACTACGTGACACTCCATCGGATTCCTGGCTTTTTTGCGGTACCGTACGCTGGCTTTATAGTCCTCGCCTTGTATTCCCCCCAGTAAGTGGTCATTTTGTTTACGCAGTGCTCCCAGGACATCATCGTCCGTGTTTATTTTTAAAACGTTCCGTATGATCACTAGCGGGTCTCGGTTCAGCTTCTCCTCCATCATTAGTGTTGGGTTGCCTGAACGCAGCCTTTCAACAACTCTGGCCAGCTCTTCGCACGTCTGGCAGCCCAGTACTACCTTTTGTTCTCTCGCTTTCCTCAGTCTGTCCACCCTTATGCCTGTAGTCTTGGCGCTCACTGCTGAGCGAATTTTCGTTATGACGTCTTCACTGGTATCGTGGGCATCTACTGAAGATACTAGCAAAGAGTGGACAGGAGGAGGCTGAAGAAGAGCTCCACCGGGTCTAGCCGTCGCCGCCACTGCCGCATAGGACAAACTGTCAGTGACTTTATTTTTGTCTATAGCCTCTGTTAGTTTTCCAACTTGCTCCTTCACAGCGCTCATGTCGGCCCTAGTAGCGGCGACCAATTCTCGCTGTTGCTGAAGTTCGACCATAACCTCCCTTGCGAGATCCACGGTTGGGGCGGCTGGTGCGGTTGGTAGCGATGTCCCTACGCTGAGTCTTAAGGTTATATTATATAAGCAGGAGATACATTCGATGACCGTCTCTTTAATGGTCGCCCTTATATTTCCTGATTGCTCCAGTTGGAGCTTCGCCTCCTGAAAGAGCTGGTTTGCAACTGTTCCCAGCTCCTCCAGATCTTGTGGGTTATCTTTTTCCGTGGCTCCGGCTCTACGTGCTTGATATTTACCGTCGCTATGTTTGATATTCTATTTGCGCTTGTAGCCTTTGAGGCCATTTTGTGTAGTCGATGTCAGGAGTCAAAGGATGTCAGTAAACAAATGTAAGGGTGTAGAGGGCCACTTAAATTGAAATAAATAAATATACAATTATTTATAATTAAATCAACAAAGTAAAGAAACAAGTTGGTTGGGAGGTGTAAATTTCTCCCACCGTCAATAAAATACAAGTAAATTATTAAAGCTAAATTTAAAAACTAACCTAGTAATTAAAATACTTAGCCTAATAGTTGGAAGGTGTAAAGGCCTTCCATCAGTCAACAATAATTAAAACTAAGATCGCTGGGAGGTGTAAAAGCCCCCCAACGGTCAGTGATAATGTATCGGAAATTGTAAAGAGCTTTCCGATAGTCACTTATTTATTATATTTATTATTTATTATACAAGTATATAAGTCCGTTCGAATAGAAAAAGCCCGAACTCAGAAATATCCGCAGTCAGTTTTTCTAATTTCCAATTTCTAGAAGGCCGGCTCTCCCTACGGTACTGCCGAAGGCCTCCAGACCTTTGGTCAACGTTAAAGGGTGGGCGGATGGGCTCAATCAATGCCCTCAATGACGACGTAACGGTGACCAGCCACATCGCGGCGATCGAGGAGAAGATCCGAAATTTCCTGTCGACCCCACCTCCACCGCTCCGGGGAGAAGACTTCATCTCCCCGTCAGAGCTGAGGAAAGCCGTCCTCCTTCTACCCAAGAGGAAGGCGGCGGGATACGACGGGATACCGATCGCCGCTCTACAGCAGCTGCCCCGAAGAGGTCTAGTAGCTCTTACTAGACTCTTCAACGGGGTACTCCGCACAGGACATTTCCCGGGGATTTGGAAGATGGGGAAGGTGATCACCATCCCCAAACCGGGCAAGGACCGCCGACTCCCGGGAAGCTACCGCCCGATAACGCTACTACCGCACATCGCCAAGCTGTTTGAGCGTCTGCTGCTGCGAAGGATGTCGCCCCACATCCAACTGCGCGACGAGCAGTTCGGCTTTCGCAGCAGCCACTCTACGACGCTCCAGCTGGCACGAGGACTCCACTACATCGCCAGTGAGATGAACGACGGGTACTGCACCGTCGGGGTCTTTCTCGACATAGAGAAGGCCTTCGATCGTGTGTGGCACTCCGGACTCCTGGCGAAGCTCCTCCAAAATACCACCTTGTCACCAGCGCTTGTGCGGCTAGTGGCGTCCTTCCTGGAGGGCAGGTCCTTCCACATCTCCGTGGAGGGTGCGGAGTCCCAGCCGCGCCCAATTCGTGCAGGAGTACCCCAAGGCAGCTGCTTGTCACCGTGCCTATACGCCGTCTACACCAACGACATCCCTACCCTCGCCGGACACCTGTTCGAGGGGGAGGAAGACGTGCTGTTGTCGCTTTTTGCTGATGACAGCGCGTACATCGCGTCGTCATACCATAAGCTCGTCGCCATCAGAAAGATGCAACGCCTTCTCGACCTGCTACCCAATTGGCTGGACAAATGGCGCATGGCCGTCAACGTGGGGAAGACGGCCGCCATATTGTTCGGCAATTGGAGGCCAGAAGGTCAACTTCGACTACGGGATCAGGACTTAGGATGGCAGACCTCAGTCAAATACCTTGGGTGCCACATCGATGCCAGACTGACAATGATCCACACGGTGAATCACGCCGTGTGTCAGTCTACGGCGGCCAAATCGATGTTGCACCAAGTCTTGACTTCAAGACTACCACTGAGGACCAAGCTGCGGATCATCAGCACCTACGTCCGATCCCGGTTGACCTACGCGGCTCCCGCCTGGTACGCTCTATGTTTAGCGTCCCAGAAGAGGCGGCTGCAGGTCGTGCAGAACAAGTGTCTGCGCCTCGCCACTGGAGCTCCGAGGTACGTCAGAAATGACGTACTTCACCGGGACACCCGAACGCCCACCGTGGAGGAATTCATCCGAGGCCTGGCGCGCCGCATGTTTGCGCGCGCGGACAACGGGCCGGACACGCACCTCCGCGGAATCGCCCCACATCGCGAACGGCCATCCCAAGGGCGTTCATTTCCTCTGCCCCGCGAGCTCCTCCTGGCCAACCCTGCAGGCGCAGGCACAGAAGGCGAAGACGAGCCAGACGACGCACCCACCGGACTAGACACCGTCCCGACGCAGGATTGCGACCATTTCGCGTCGCAAACCGCTCGGGACCCCCCTACCCTGACTTACACCGCCCCGCAGCAGGATAGTGGTGACTCATATCACCACGGTCCGCGCGGGGCCATCCCGGATTGACTCTATCCGGACTCTACATTTGGACCCATAGGCTGAAAAGCCTCAGCCCCGAAAGGGGCTGGAATATACACCGGAGGAGAAAGTTCCTCCGCGCCCGACCCGGGTAATGAGCCTAGCTCGAGGCCCGTACCCTCAAATGGTCCTAAATAGGACGATTGAGACGACCACTACTGATGGATGGGCCACCCTTTAACGTTGGTGGAATTTGTCCAACAGTCGAGGCTTCTCCTGTGGTAAATTCTACACGCGCACACGTTCTCGTCTGCCGCCGCCGCCGCTCCCGCTGCTGACCTCGCCGCGCTGAACAAGCACGGCTTGAGGAGGCACGCTGGTCGAGCCCGCGTCTGCCGCCCGCCCGAACAACTGCGCCGCGATCCTTCGCACCTTTCATTGTGAAAGATCCGAAGGATCACCACTCCACTTACCTTCGCCCGTCCATCCGGTAGGCCGACCCTACTGCTCCCGCTCGCGGGCACTTGAGCTGGGCTTCCCGTCTGGGTTCCACCTGGCTGGGTCGCACGCGCCGAGGGAGTACTGGGTTACCACCCAGTATTTTGCCCTGGCGTAGGGTACGCCCTACGCCAGGGCAAAAGACAGCATCACCCGTCCCTGTCGCACAGACAGGATGTCGGAGGGGAACCCCCCCCGCAAACCCCGCCACCGCCGTGGCCGCGCAGGCCAGCAACGGGCGATTGTCGCTCGTAATTTAATTACGGGCGAAATCGTCCCCGTGAGCCGGCCCACCTACGCAGCACCGCTGCCGCCGTGGGCGCACTCCCCGGAGCGCGCCGCCGCCCCGCTCACCGCAACATCCAGCAGTCCCGACCAGTCGAAGAAGACCGGCGCCGCGGGCGCTATCGCATCCGCCGTAGCTGTGCCTACGGTCGGAACTGATATCGCCAAGCGCGCCAGGCCCGACTACTCGTCGGGATCATCATCAACAGGTCAAGAGGACGAAAGGCTCAAGATGAGCAACCGCACCGCGCAGCTCTCTCTGGCCTCCTCACCGGCCCAATGCAGGAGGAGGGATTCATCCTCCTCCTCGAACCAAGAGTCCTCGGACAGCTCGGCCGAGGATCAACATACGAGTGACGACGAGTACGTCGCTCGCAACTCACCGTCGCACCGCGCCTCTCCGCGCAGCACCCCCGCGCCCCCGCACCACACTGCCACCAGCGCAGAAGCACGACGAGCTCCCTCCCCGCGGAGCTCCCCTGCAGCGCACCTCCCCGCGTCGGCCTCCCCGGCCCCGCCTACCTCACCGCCCGACCACACGCAGTCGACGAGCTACGCGGGCCTAGCGTCGCCGGCCCGCGTTCATTCGCCGATGGAGGTGTCGCCGATGGAGGTGTCGGAGGTGTCTACCCGCCAATAGTAGTGGACTGTCTACCCAATTGGACAGTCCACTTTGAGGCCATTAGGCGAATTCTCGGACACGCGCCTAACGCGCGACCACTAGGGAAGGGAGTGCGATTCCTTCCCAAATCCGAATTAGAGTTCCGGACTGTACAACGGTACATGGTCGGAGCCTCCAGCCGGGACAAATCACTGTCCTGGCATTGCTACAGTCCGGACCAGGAGCGCCCAACCAAGGTGGCCATTCGTGGCCTACCGTACGAGACGCCCACTGACGAAGTCGTGGCGGGACTTCGCAGCATGGGCTTCCCGGCGGTGAGCGCCAGGGCCATACCACCACCCAAGGGTAAGCACGGGTGCACGTACTACGTGGCCCTTGCCCACATGACCTCGGCAGAGCTACAGTCGCTGTATAACACCAGCGAACTGTTGGCGATGCCGAGCGTCACGAATTCAAATTTATCGACGCAGTTGCTCCCGCGCGCACACCAGGGCGTGCAGGGATGCAAAGCCAAGTCAATTGCTGTAGAAATTTAGTAAAAATAGCAGAAAATTTGGAAAAAATTTGGAAAAAACTTGTAAAATTTTGATAAAATTTTTGAAACCTAACTTTTTAAATATATTTATTTTTGTTTTTCAGGGCGACGTGGTGGGCCAAAAAGACACCCCGACGAAGAACTGCGGCGATTTGCACCAAAGGTAAGTATAATAAACTAAATTTTGAGACAGAATCTATCAATTGTATGCGAAACTTGTATCGCTTAGGTAGGTTCGGTTACTCGAACGTACTGAGCGGTCGGACCAAAAATTCAAATTTATCGACGCAGTTGCTCCCGCGCGCACACCAGGGCGTGCAGGGATGCAAAGCCAAGTCAATTGCTGTAGAAATTTAGTAAAAATAGCAGAAAAATTGGAAAAAGCTTGTAAAATTTTGATAAAATTTTTGAAACCTAACTTTTTAAATATATTTATTTTTTTGTTTTTCAGGGCGACTTGGTGAGCCAAAAAGACACCCCGACGAAGAACTGCGGCGATTTGCACCAAAGGTAAGTATAATAAACTAAATTTTGAGACAGAATCTATCAATTGTATGCGAAACTTGTATCGCTTAGGTAGGTTCGGTTACTCGAACGTACTGAGCGGTCGGACCAAAAATTCAAATTTATCGACGCAGTTGCTCCCGCGCGCACACCAGGGCGTGCAGGGATGCAAAGCCAAGTCAATTGCTGTAGAAATTTAGTAAAAATAGCAGAAAATTTGGAAAAAATTTGGAAAAAACTTGTAAAATTTTTAAAAATTTTTGAAACCTAACTTTTTAAATATATTTATTTTTATTTTTCAGGGCGACGTGGTGGGCCAAAAAGACACCCCGACGAAGAACTGCGGCGATTTGCGGTTGGTTGGGAGGTGTAAATTTCTCCCACCGTCAACAAATACAAGTAATTTATTAAAGCTAAATTTAAAAACTAACCTAGTAATTAAAATACTTAGCCTAATAGTTGGAAGGTGTAAAGGCCTTCCAACAGTCAACAATAATTAAAGCTAAGGTCGCTGGGAGGTGAAAAGCCCCCCAACCGTCAGTGGTAGTTTACCGGAAAGTGTAAAGAGCTTTCCGATAGTCACTTATATTTATTATTTATTATATAAGTATATGAGGCCGTTCGAATAAAAAGAGCCCGAACTTGGGAATCTTTAATTAATATTTCTTAATTTCTTATTTTGGGTTAGGTTAGGTTAGGTTAGGTTAGGTTAGGTTAGGTTAGGTTAGGTTAGGTTAGGTTAGGTTAGGTTAGGTTAGGTTTTTTTTTTTTTTTTTAAATAAATTACGGTCCCTCTGACGTGGGGGTCAGAGTTCTTATTTGCCAAGGTATTTTAAATTTCCTGTTCTAATGTTTTACTCAAGTAGTGAGTTTTGGTTATTTTGCATTTCATAATACATTTAAAATAATAATAATACAGCAATAAAAATAGTACAATATAACAATAAAATGGTAACAATAATACTTTACAAATAATACAATTAAAATAAGATTTTTGTAGGAGGTTGTAGAAATATAATTATGAGTTTGAAACAATTTAATTTTTCTGCGGTCAGGAGTGGTCCAGATTGGCTGGAGCGACGAAGGTCAGTGTAGCCGGGCACAGTTTCGGCTTTTGCCAGGGACAGAACAGTGTAATTTTTACGCTAGTTAATTTGCATATTCCATAATATGTAAAAAACTATGCGTCTTTATCCACTGCTCTGTTTCTGGCAATAGCTACCCTTGCTACTCCGCCTGCGTAATTCAGCAGCGCCTCGCGGGAAGAGGCTTCGCTCAAAAGAGAGGGCACTGAACCCCTGCACAGCCTCGAGCGCAGTTCCTGCTGCAGATCCTCTCGGGCCACGTCATGCTGAGGACAGTCCATCAGAAGATGCAATATCGATTCTGATGCACCGTCGTCGCAGACGCATCCCGGATTCTGCTTGCGCCTGAATCTGTGTAGGTACTCAGCAAAACCTCCATGACCCGTCAGCACCTGGGTGAGCACCGAATTGAGGTCGATGTTTTTGACCACTTTGTGGGCAAAACGCACATCCGGCAAAAAGACCTTTGTTGTGGCTGCGGTTTCCTCGGACTTATACCTCCGATCCCATTCGTCCAGCGACTCCTCACGGAGTAGCCGCTTGACGAACGAGACCGGGCACCGGTCATAGTCCGGTTTCTTCTTAAGCCCCAATGCCGCTTCTCTCGCGAGCTCATCGGCTCTTTCATTTCCATCCAACCCCGCGTGCGCTTTCACCCAGAACAGGGAAACTTCCTTGTTCTGGGTGTGACATACTTTTAAGTTGTCGCGGATGTTAAACACGAGGGGGTGGACGGAATTCCGCCCGACCACCGACTCAAGCGAAGATCTTGAGTCGGTGTATATGCCGATGGAGGATTCCGGACGTCTCGTCGCGAGTGAAACGGCTCTGTCCAGGGCTAGAAGCTCAGCCTGGTAGACCGAGCAGTGCGCACTCAGCCTTAGCTTGACGGCTTTGGTTTCGGCCTCGTGATTCCATATGGAGATCGAGGCCCCCACCTTGCCGTCAATTTTGCTGCCATCGGTAAAGATGCGCACTGCTTGAGCGTTATTACTCTCAAGGTCTTCTCGGTCCACCAGGCTGGTAAACCGCAGGCGAAGCCCCTCCGCCGGATGCGATCTTGCACAATACGGTACTCTCCCCTCCATCTCTCTATCACCCAGTACTCGCTGTGACACTCCTCTTTTGGCCTCGTACAGGCACGAGGCCTCTCGGATTCGAAGATCCAAGGGGAGTATCCCAGCGAGCACCATCGCAGCATTCAGAGAGACGGAGCGGTATGACTTGGTCATTTTCTGAGCGAAACCCCTTTGTAACGCGCTCAAGCGCTTTCGCACTCCGAGCTTCATGGCAGCAGGTGCCCAGGCACAGGCGGCGTACAAGACTATTGGCTCCACTACTGCAGTATAAATAGTTTTTATAACCTGGGGGTGGAGTCCCCAGCTCACCTTTGCGGCCCTCGACAGCTGCTTATACAGTCCTTCAACCCTCATGCAAGTATTTCTCACATGGAAGTTGAAGGTCAGCTTGCAGTCTATCGTGAGCCCCAGGATCTTTATTTCGCTGGACAGATCAATGCCGATCCCACCCATGTTCAGGCGCGGAGAGTCGTACTTTAGTTTTCGGGTTAGCACCATCGCCTTTGTTTTGTGTGGTGCGAACCTTAACTTATTTCTGACTCCCCACTCCCGCACATAGGCGAGAGCAGCATTGGCCTGAAGTGAGACTTCCAGCCCCGTGTCGCCATCAAAGACAAGGACAACATCATCAGCAAAGGCCTGGCAATGTTCCCCCCGTGCTTCCAGGCCCTGCAGTAGTGGATCCAACAGGAGGTTCCACAGGATGGGACCCCCAATGGAGCCTTGAACACAGCCTTTGGTGGTGTTATGCGTGTGTTCGGCTCCCGCGTATCGCACCCTGACCTTGCGATCCCGAAGATAGCCGTCGATCAGCCTGCGGATGTTAACAGGGCACTTTTCCTCTGCCAGTCGGACTTTGATAGCTGGCCACCACGCACTATCGAAGGCGCCCTCTATGTCCAGCGAAACGACAGTCACGAGTCTCTTTTTATCAAGTTTCACGCGAATGTGCTCCACCAGGGCATAGAGAGCGTCCTCTGTACTTCTCTGGGGCATAAATCCGTACTGGCGAGTACTAATCCCAGGCAGGATGTGGTGTTTAATACGATTGACGGCCATCTTCTCAAGAATCTTGCCCAGAAGGGGTAACAGTCCGATTGGACGGTAGGCCTTGGGGTTGGTGTAGTTCTCCTTTGCTGGTTTTCGGAGGACTACAACGGTGGCCTCTTTCCATGTGGACGGAAAGTGACCCAGTTCTAGGCATTTGTTGGGCAGGCTGAGATATGTGTTGGGGTCTAGCGAGATGGCTCGCTGGCAAATGTCGGCGGTTAGTCCGTCCGACCCTGGGGCTTTCTTGGGGTTGAATAGGTTAGGTTAGGTTAGGTTAGGTTAGGTTAGGTTAGGTTAGGTTAGGTTTTTTTTTTTTTTTTTTTTTTTTTTTTTTTAATGCTGCACCCCTCCAACATGAGTCGGAGCCCTTTTTAACTACGTATTTTACTACATTACATATTATTTATCCCTTTATTATAATTTTAATTTTTTGTTTTATTTAATTATGTACCTATTTTTAATAAAATGAGTTTACTGTTACGTCGACTTCTTTATTACCATGACTTTTTGACACTATATATGCTGCAATTCTTACCCATGTAAGATAGTATATTCTTATTAATATATATAATACACTAGGTCTATATTGGCCTATATAATGTCAATTAGTCTGGACTTTTATTTCTTTTAATTGCATATTTTGCAACTATTGTGCAGAAGTCCAAAATTGCTTTTTGAGTGTCGGGATCACAAATTAGTTTTGACAAATTGTCCACCACTATTGTATGGTCGGTCATGTGCTCAGCATGATACCGCTGCCGCAAAAATATTGGGCAATCTGTCAAAAGGTGGACGGCTGTTTCCTCTTTCTCACCATCACACGCACATGCCGGGCTATCCTTACACCTATACTTGTGCAGGTACCCTGCAAACCCTCCGTGGCCCGTAAGGACCTGCACAAGTACAGGATTCAGTGTTAGTTTTTTCAGCGTTTTGTATGCCGTCGTGATGTTGGGGAAGAAGATTTTGGTGGTCTTTGCCCGATCACTTCGAGCGTACCTCTCGTTCCATTCATGGACGGTTTCACTCCTTATTGATCTCTTTATGAACGAAAGAGGACACTTGTCGTAATCGGGCGCTGATTTTTTGGATCTTGCCGCCTGCTTGGCCAGTTCGTCTGCCCGCTCGTTCCCCTTCACCCCTACGTGCGCTTTGATCCAAAAGAACCTTACCGTTGTACCATTTTCCAATAAAAATGTATAATTATTTTTAATGGAATATGCCAGCGGATGAGTGGATCCCGCGTTGCATAGGAGTTCGAGGGCTGACCTTGAGTCGCTAAGGATGTTGACCTCACTTTCAGCCATTTTTCGCGCAGTTTCTAAGGCCCGGTTTAGAGCATACATCTCTGCTTGAAACACTGAGCAAAAATCGGATAACCGGAACTTTTTAGCCAGCGTTTCTCGATCGTTTTTCCAGCACGAGATGGATGCTCCTACCTTTTCCTCTATTTTGCTGCCGTCGGTGAAGATCAACATCCCTTGTATTTTATGTTTTCTGGCTGTGTCTGGCTCTAGGTCCTCGAGGCAGTCGAAACTGATTCCCAGATCTTTAGCAGGGTGTGCTATCTTCCAGAAGCTGGTCTTTGTTTCAAGTTCATTACCGTAAAGTATTGATTGCGGTTTTCCGCGCTTGGCCTCATACAATTTTTGCGCTTCTTTGACTCGTAGATCCAGCGGTAGGAGTCCTGTCAAAGCGAGTGCAGCGTGCAAGGATACTGTTCTGTACGCTTTACATATCTTTTGGACAAAACCCCGTTGCACGCTGCCTAAGTGTTTTTGGATAGTGATCTTTTCTACCGCTGGTGCCCACACGCTAGCTGCATACAGAATGATGGGCTCTATAACCGCTACGTACATAGTCCTGACAGTTTCGGTGTTCAGTCCCCAGTTAATTTTTGCAGCCCTTGCAAGAGGCTTATAAATGTTCGTGACTTTTTTACAAATTGCTTTTACGTGATCATTAAATGTTAATTTTTCATCTATTATAAGGCCTAATATTTTGACATTTTTAACTATTTCTATTTCGGTACCACCCATGTGCATGCGCGGGGTGTCGAATTTGAGCTTCCTCGTCACAATCATGGCACTGGTCTTGTGCGGCGCGAACTTAAGCTTATTCTCAAGTCCCCACTCATACACATGGTTTAGTACCGATGCTGCTTTCTCTTCAATTTTTTGCGTGCTGAACCCCGAGAAGACCAAAACTATGTCGTCTGCAAAAGCTTGGCAATGAACGGCACTTCTTGAAACTTGGTCCAGAAGAGGGTCCAATAAAACGTTCCAGAACGTCGGGCCACTTATGGACCCTTGGACGCATCCCTTAGTGGTCCAGGTTAAGTGTTCCTCACCAGCATATCTCACACGTACCTTTCTGTCCTTTAAATAGCTGTCCACTATTTGGCGAAGGTTTTGGGGGCACTCTTTTTCGGCTAATCTGCATCTGATTGCCGGCCACCATGCACTATCGAATGCCCCTTCGATATCTAATGACACCAGAACGCTGATTTTTTTGGCTTTCACATTGTCCCTTAGATGCTGGACAAGGTCATACAACGCATCCTCAGTGCATCTCTGTGGCACAAAACCATATTGCCTTGCATTGAGTTTGGGAAGCAGGTGCCATCTTATCCGTTTTATTATCATCTTCTCCAGTACTTTTCCGAAGACCGCCAGCAGTCCTATGGGCCTGTATGACTTGGGATTTGAATAATCATCCTTGCCAGGTTTCCGTAGGACTACTATCGTCGCCTCCTTCCATAATACTGGGAAGTACGATAGGGAGAGACACCTGTTTGCCAGGCCCAAGAATAGTTTTTGGTTCACGCTGACTGCCGCCATGCAAATGTCTGCGGAAAACCCATCCGCCCCTGGTGCTTTTTTCGGACTGAAGGTTTTAATTGTTTGCATTAGCTCATTCAGCGTAAACATAGGGTCTTGTATGGAGTTTGTACCACGTATTTCAAGTCGTTCGGCCTTTCTTCGTGTTTCTTGGTGCGCTGCATTGTCCTCTTCCTCTACATCTTTAGGGAAAAATGTTCTAGCCAAAAGCTGGGCGGATTCCGCGGGGCTCAGGACCGTTCCTCTTTCGATAAGGGGCTGGTCCTCATATACTTTGGCTGTTTTTCTAATAACACGATATATCCCGTCCCAGAGGCTTTCTCGGTCCTGGGTCCCGCAGAACTCCTTCCAACTTTCTATTTGTGATTTTGCTACTTCTGCTTCATACTCTGTTTTTGCTTTCAGGTACTGGCTGACTACATGCTGTCGTCGGGATGGAGCTGCGCAGCGAATTCTGCGCTTTTTCGTCGTCATTTGCTTCTTCATGCCATCCAGTTTCGTTGACCACCAAGGTAAGTAGTTTTTAGTTTTTTTCGCTATTAGAGGAATCGCTTCTTTGCATGCTTTTTCGACGCACGATGTGTATCTACTCACCGCTATTTCCAGCTCCTGAGCCGCATTCACATTCTCTATGTCTTGTATACTTAGGTTATTTTCTTTTAAAGTTTCTTCCAGAATTTTATTGAACTTTTCCCAGTTGGCTTTTTTGGTGTTGTATTTACGAGTTGTGCTGTTTAGTCTCGGTTGGTTCTGTTTGCCTAGTTGTATAGAGAATGTGATTGCGTTGTGGTCAGAGCTGGTTATCCCCTGGTCGACTTTCCAGTTTTTAATATAGCCGAGCAGTTCGTGGCTACACATCGTTACGTCTACTATGCTTTTATAGATGTTGCCGTTTCTAATAGTGAAAAAGGTTGGCACAGTTCCTTCGTTGAGCACTTGCATTTCCATCTCCTCTATCGCTCCCATTAAAGTTTCTCCTCGATAGTTTTCTTCGTCGCTCCCCCACCATGCACTCCATGCGTTTGCATCTCCCCCTATTATTATCTTCTCCGTCTCAATGTTGTCGACTATGGACTTTAATTTGTCTATGTAGGGTTCGATCGGTTGACTATCCTCAAAATAGATGGAAATCACGCCTAGTTTCCACGTACTCGTTTTTAGGAGTGCTACCGCTATGTTCTCGGTGGTCATGGTCGGTTTCTCGATGACTTCGACGTCTCTGTCAAAGACAATGATTGCCGCCTTCACCGGTTTTGTTCTTTGCTGTGTTTTCTGGATGACTCGGAAGCTTCTTGTTTGTTTTAGTTCACCCTCTGATCCCACATATGGCTCCTGAACCAGCGCAAAATATACTCCTCTTTTTTGCGACTCGTAAATTAGTTCTTGCGTCGCTAGCCTTTTTCGTTGTAAATTTGCCTGGATTATTTCGAGCTCATTTTTAACGTGTCTAGGCCCTGCGGTGCCCTTAGCAGTAAGCAACCCTCGATCTCGCTAGAGCTTCCCACTTTTTACGGATTGGGCATGTTCCATCAAAACTGTTATGGTCTGTCCGGTCGAGTCGGGAGCTCTTGCAGTTACAGCACGTGGGTTGCTCTCCTGCCTTCCACACGGGACACTCGTTGCGTAAATGGGGGCCTGCGCAATGGCTGCAGGTGTCCACGGACTGCTGGCAGGTCTTCCGACCATGCCCGTATCCAAGACATCTGGAGCAGGTCACCAAGGGGGACTGGTCTTCCACTGTGACCCTCTGCAGGTCGATGTGTAGCCTGCCTGCTTCTGTCAAGCACTTCCATACCGGGGGCGATACCTGGAGGACTACGTGACATTCCAGCGGATTCCTGGCTTTTTTGCGATACCGCACGCTGGCTCTATAGTCCTCGCCTTGTATTCCCCCCAGTAAGTGGTCGTTTTGTTTGCGCAGCGCACCTAGAACATCGTCATCCGTGTTTATTTTTAATACGTTCCTTATTATCACCAGTGGGTCACGGTTCAGCTTTTCCTCCATTATTAGTGTTGGGTTGCCTGAACGTAGCCTTTCTGCAACTCTGGCTAGCTCTTCGCGCGTCTGGCATCCCAGCACCACCTTTTGTTCTCTTGCTTTTCTAAGTCTGTCCACCCTTATGCCTGTAGTCTTGGCGCTCACTGCTGAGCGAATTTTTGTTATGACATCTTCGCTAGTATCGTGGGCGTCTACTGAAGATACTAACAAAGAGTGGACAGGAAGAGGCTGAGGAAGGGCTCCACCGGGTCTGGCCGTCGCAGCCACTGCCGCATAGGACATACTGTCAGTGACTTTACTTTTGTCTAATGTATCTGTTAATTTCTTAACTTGTTCCTTGACAGCGCTCATGTCGGCCCTGGCGGCGGTGACCAATTCCCGCTGTTGCTGAAGTTCGGTCATGACCTCCCTTGCGAAATCCTCGGTTGGGACGGTTGGTGCAGTTGGGAGCGATGTCCCTCCGCTGAGTCTTAAGGTAATGCTGTATAAGCAGGAGAGACATTCGATGACCGTCTCTTTAATGGTTGCCCTTATATTTCCTGACTGCTCCAGTTGGAGCTTCGCCTCCTGAAAGAGCTGGTTTGCAACTGTTCCTAGCCCCTCCAGAGGGCCTTCCGCCGCTGACTTCGCAAGGAAAGGCAATTCTGATGACGTTGCGATCTTGTGGGTTGTCTTTTTTCGAGGCTCCGGCTCCGCGTGTTTTATATTTACTGTAGCTATGTTGGATGTTCTATTTACGCTTGTTGTAGCCTTTGACGCCATATTGTGTGGTCAATATCAGGAGTTACTGAATGTCTTAATTAATTACTATTTAAGGGTGTAAAGGGCCACTTAAATTGAAAGAAGTAATAAACAATTATTTAAAACTAGAAAAACAATATAAATAAACAAGTTGGTTGGGAGGTGTAAATTTCTCCCACCGTCAACAAATACAAGTAATTTATTAAAGCTAAATTAAAAAACTAACCTAGTAGTTAAAATACTTATCCTAATAGTTGGAAGGTGTAAAGGCCTTCCAACAGTCAACAATAATTAAAGCTAAGGTCGCTGGGAGGTGAAAAGCCCCGCAACGGTCAGTGGTAGTTTACCGGAAAGTGTAAAGAGCTTTCCGATAGTCACTTATATTTATTCTTTATTATATAAGAATATAAGTCCGTTCGAATAGAAAGAGCCCGAACTTGGAAATCTTTACACCAGGGGTGTGAATTATCAATATTTTGTTCTGGTGTTAAAACTATATGAAAAGGCGTGGATTGCCCCGCCTTGTCCAATATCCACAGTCAATTTTGCTTATTTCCAAAATTTTGGAAGGCCGGTTCTCCCTACGGTACTGCCGAAGTCCTCCAGACCTTTGGTCAACGCAAAAGGGTGGGCGGGAGGGCCAGGAATTCAAATTTATCGACGCAGTTGCTCCCGCGCGCACACCAGGGCGTGCATGAGTGCAAAGCCAAGTCAATTACTGTAGGAATTTAGTAAAAATAGCAGAAAATTTGGAAAAAATTTGGAAAAAACTTGTAAATTTTTGATAAAATTTTTGAAACCTAACTTTTTAATAATATTTATTTTTGTTTTTCAGGGCGACGTGGTGGGCCAGAAGGACACCCTGATGAAGAGTTGCGGCGATTTGCACCAAAGGTAAGTAAAATAAACTAAATTTTGAGACAGAATCTATCAATTGTATGCGAAACTTGTATCGCTTAGGTAGGTTCGGTTCCTCGAACGTACTGAGCGGTCAGACCAAAAATTCAAATTTATCGACGCAGTTGCTCCCGCGCGCACACCAGGGCGTGCAGGGGTGCAAAGCCAAGTCAATTACTGTAGGAATTTAGTAAAAATAGCAGAAAATTTGGAAAAAATTTGGAAAAAACTTGTAAATTTTTGATAAAATTTTTGAAACCTAACTTTTTAATAATATTTATTTTTGTTTTTCAGGGCGACGTGGTGGGCCAGAAGGACACCCTGATGAAGAGTTGCGGCGATTTGCACCAAAGGTAAGTAAAATAAACTAAATTTTGAGACAGAATCTATCAATTGTATGCGAAACTTGTATCGCTTAGGTAGGTTCGGTTCCTCGAACGTACTGAGCGGTCGGACCAAAAATTCAAATTTATCGACGCAGTTGCTCCCGCGCGCACACCAGGGCGTGCAGGGGTGCAAAGCCAAGTCAATTATTGTAGGAATTTAGTAAAAATAGCAGAAAATTTGGAAAAAATTTGGAAAAAACTTGTAAATTTTTGATAAAATTTTTGAAACCTAACTTTTTAATAATATTTATTTTTGTTTTTCAGGGCGACGTGGTGGGCCAGAAGGACACCCTGATGAAGAGTTGCGGCGATTTGCACCAAAGGTAAGTAAAATAAACTAAATTTTGAGACAGGTTAGGTTAGGTTAGGTTAGGTTAGGTTAGGTTAGGTTAGGTTAGGTTAGGTTAGGTTAGGTTAGGTTAGGTTAGGTTAGGTTAGGTTAGGTTAGGTTAGGTTAGGTTAGGTTAGGTTAGGTTAGGTTAGGTTAGGTTAGGTTAGGTTAGGTTAGGTTTTTTTTTTTTTTTTTTTTTTTTTTTTTTTTTATATAGTGAGTGAGTACCTCCAACGTGATCGGAGCTTTAACTGCTATTTTAAGTGTTTCTTACTATTCTATTTATTTCTTTTGTAATATAAAAAGATTTTGTGTTGTATTTGCAGGAGGTTTACATTAACTTGATATTTTATTTTATTAACTTACAGTATTTCATTAATCTTATTTTTAACGGTTTCTTCTTAAACTACATTTTTATTCATCTATTTCCTAATATGCTGTTCTATAATATATATCATTATATTATGATAGCATAATTACTTGCTACGCTGTTTTGTTTCTCTGAATAACAATTTGAGCGATTTTAATACAATATTTTAAAAACATGTCTCTTCCTTTACTGCTTAAGATGTTTGGTACATTTTCTCTTACAATATTTTGATCTATTTTATTCTCTAGTTCTAATCTTTGAATTGCAGGTATTGGGCAGTCGAAAAGGATGTGTGGGACGGATTCCTGTGTTCCTGGCTCGCATGCGCACGATGGGCTCTCTTTGCACTTAAAGCGATTTAAGTACTCCGAGAACCCACCGTGCCCTGTCATAATTTGCGTAACTATGGCATCAATTTTTATTTTGCGGATCATCCGGTACGCTGTCACAGCATCCGGGAAGAATATCTTTGTGACCGACGCGGTTTCTCCAACTCGGTATCTGCGATTCCATTCGTCAAGCGTTGCAAGTCGAATGCTTCGCTTGGCGAATGAGACCGGGTACAGATCATAGTCAGGTCTTCTTTTGGAGCCCAAGGCGGCGCTTTTGGCAAGCTGGTCAGCTCTTTCGTTGCCCTCCATCCCTGCATGGGCCTTAATCCAGAATAAAGTAACAACTTTACCCTGGAGAGATGCTGTTGTTAGATTATCTCTGCTCTCTACTGCAAGGGGATGGAGGCAATTATGATTTATGACCGTTTGTAGGGCTGCCATTGAATCGCTGTAGACTCCAAAAGAAGAGGCTGAGTGTCCGAGGATTAACTTAGTGGCCTTGCATATAGCCAGAAGCTCAGCCTGGTAGACGGTACAATATCCTGGGAGAGCAAGCTTGAGGGCTTTTGTTTCGGTCTCGCTGTTCCACACAGACAAGGCAGCGCCGACTTTGCCCTCAATCTTGCTCCCGTCAGTAAATATACGAATGTCAAAATCGTTGTTTTGGTTGAGCTGTTCCTGGTCTACCAGGCTCACGAGTTTCAGGCTGATACGCTTTGCGGGGTGTGGCGCCTCAATCGCCGGAGCCATTCGCTCAATCTCCCTGTCCCCCAGCTCCAGCTGAGGCACTCCCCTCTTGGCCTCGTACAGTGAGGCCGCCTCACGCACTCTGAGATCAAGGGGAAGTATCCCAGCCAGCAGCAGCGCCGAGTTCAGGGAGACCGTTCGATAGCCCCTACATATTTTCTGCGCTATCCCGCGCTGGACCACTTGGAGCTGTTTGATCGTCATCAGCTTCTTCGCCGCCGGTGCCCACACGCTAGCAGCGTACAGGATGATCGGCTCTATAGTGGCCGTATAAATAATCTTAATTATTTCAGGGTTGAGACCCCAGCTCACTCTCGCCGCTCTAGAGAGTTGCTTATATATTCCGATGGCCTTCCTGCAGACATTCGCCACGTGAGTGTTGAAAGTCAGCTTGTCATCTATGGTGACTCCGAGGAGTTTAATTTCCCTGGACATGCCAATGTCGATCCCTCCCATCCTCAGATGTGGGGTGTCATGCTTAAGTTTTCTGGTAATAACCATCGCGTTTGTTTTTTGAGGCGCAAATTTAAGCTTATTTTTGACACCCCACGTCCGAACATGTTCGAGAGCGACATTGGCGCGTCCCTGCACCTCTAGTGCGGTGTCTCCGTCGAAGACAAGCACGACGTCATCGGCGAAAGCCTGACCATACTCACCCGCATTTTGTAGGCTTTTTAATAGGGGGTCCAGGAGGAGGTTCCATAATATTGGTCCTCCGATGGAACCCTGGACGCACCCTTTGGTGGTGATTTTAGTGCACTCCTCTCCTGCATACCTAACCACTACCTCTCTGTTCCTCAGGTAGCTATCAAATACCTTCCTGAGGTTCAGTGGGCACTTTTCCTCAGCCAGTCGGACTCGTATAGCTGGCCACCAGGCGCTATCGAAGGCTCCCTCTATATCCAATGAAACTAGGACAATTATTTTCTTTTCATTTAACTTCCTGTAAATGTGTTGCATTAGATTATAGAGGGAGTCCTCGGTGCTTCTCTGGGGCATGAATCCGTACTGGCGAGTACTCATTTTAGGCAGCAGGTGGAATTTGAGGCGTGACACTAACATTTTTTCATATACTTTGCCCAGTATTGGCAATAGACCAATTGGTCTATATGCTTTAGGGGTGGTATAGTCAGTCTTTCCCGGCTTTTTCAACACCACGACCGTAGCTTTTTTCCAAAGCTCTGGAAAGTGATGGTATTCCAGACACTTGTTCAAAAATATCAAGAATACATCACTGTGGTTCCTGATGACGTGTTGACAAATGTCTGCAGTAAAGCCATCCGCTCCCGGGGCCTTTTTCGGGTTGAAGGATTCGCTGGCCAGTCGTAGTTCCGCCATCGTGAATGGTGGGTCGCAGGGCTCAACTTGCTGGCCATCATTCACTTTTTCGGCTTCGGCTCTGGTTTGACTATGGTCACTGTTTTCGCCGTCAGTGAGATCTTCTGGATAGAAGGTCTCTGCCAGAAATTTGACAGAGCCCCTTCCATCCAGAACCTCCCCGTCCTTCTCCAGCGGCTGATCCTCCTCCCTATTCGTTGTTCTTCCAATCACCCTATAAATCCCCTCCCACACACCCTCCCTGTCCTGCTTACAACAAAACTCCTTCCAACTTTCCGTCTGAGCTTTGGCCGCTTCTAATTCATACTTTT